>PVKC010002387.1:13077-43830 GCA_004027635.1 Crocidura indochinensis
GGGTCACACCCGGCAGTGCTCAGGGGTTACTCCTGGCTCCATGCTCAGAAATTGCTCCTGGCAGGCACGGGGGACCATATGGGGCACCGGGATTCGAACCGATGACCTTTTGCATGAAGGGCAAACACCTTACCTCCATGCTATCTCCCAGGCCCCGGGAGGGTTTTTCTTACGTGCTATTTTACATTTCATATTTCAGAATGATTTCGTATAACTAAATGGCTCATTATTACTGAAATAATTTAAAAAATTTTCAAAATTAGAAGAATTATCTTTTAATTTCTCTTTTTTCTATTTTTGTGCATACTTTTCAATAATATAGATACAAAAAATTAGAAATTCCTTTATCTTAGCTCTTCTAGTAAGTGCAGCAATGAATAATGGTGTTCATATATCCTTTTGAATGAATTTTTTAAGGCCTAGAAGTACACAAAAGTAGTGTTGCTGGGTCATATAGCAGCTCATTTCTATGTTTTCTGAAGTTTTTCTATACCAATTTCCACAAAGGTTGAATCAGACAGCACTTCAAGAATCAGTCAATAGGAATGCCTTTTTTTTTCTTGCTTTGTTTTGTTTTTGGGCCACACCCAGCGGTGCTCAGGGGTTACTCCTGGCTGTCTGCTCAGAAATAGCTCCTGGCAGGCATGGGGGACCATATGGGACACCGGGATTCAAACCAAGCACCTTTGGTCCTGGACCGGCTGTTTGCAGGGCAAATGCCGCTGTGCTATCTTTCCGGGTCCACCTTTTTTTTTCTTAATGCATCCCTATCAACACAGATTGTTCCTCCTATCTTTAATATGGTTCCATTCTCAATAGTGTGAGATGCTATCTTATTGTCTTGATTTAGATTTTCCCTAATTATCAGATATGTTGTATATATTAATGTGCTTATTAATTACCTACTTTTCTTACTCTGAGAAGTGCCTATTTATTTGCTCTCCCACTTTTTAAAATGGTTGTTGATCTTTGTGAGTAAATTATAAATCACGAATATCAAGTCTGTATTGAATATCTTCAATACAAATTTTTTCTCCATTTAGTTTGCTGTCTTTCGCCTTAGCCCATTAACTTACTTAGGTCCTTGAAGACCGTCATCTGAATTTGGATAGCGATGCATTTTATCTATATAAAAGATAGAAATGATAGTCATTTTAACAATATTGATTTTTCAAATCCATTAGCATAGTGTTTTCCCATTTCCTAAGGCCTTTCTTAAGTGATTTAAAGTTAGCATGCATAAATATTTTGTTTAAGTTGATTACTATATACTTCAAGTTTTATGCTATTTTAATTGTGATATACTCCTTGTTCTCTTTCTTTTCTGCTTAATTTTTGTGCATTTTATATACCTGTATTTTATAATTTGACTTTTCCTTTTCGAATTTAGATTCCATTCATTATTTTCCTAATTGTTGTAGCCAGAACTTCTAATAACCACACTGAATAAAAATAAATATAGTGAATATCTTTGCATTTTGCCTGATCACGGGAAACTTTTTCAGTTTGCTATCATTAAGAATGATGCTGGGGGCCAGAGCGATAACACAACAGTAAGGCATTTGCCTTGCACGAGGCCAACACCAGACAGACCTGGGTTTGTATCCCAGCATCCCATATGGTCCCCTGAGCCTGCCAGGAGCTACTTCTGAGTGCAGAGCCAGGAGTAACACCTGAGTACTACCAGGTGTGACCCCAAAACAAACAAATAAACAAAAAGAATGATACTGGATTTATTTTTCCTGACAGATGTATAGTAGTCCATTGTGTACGTGTACCACGGTTTCTTTAATCACTCATTTGTTGTTAGGCATCTGGGTTGTTCCATGAGATTTTCCTAACCATAGATGGGCATAGAAACTAACATGCCAGTGATATGAGTCAGAGGGAGAGTATAGTCTCATTCATCTGCAGAATTTAAGACAAAGAAAAGACAGTCTGGTAAATAATATGCAAAGACAATAGAGACAAGATTTGGAAGGACCCGCCCACATTATGAAGCTTCTCAAAAATAGTGAGTGCAGTTTAGAGAAATAACTAGACCAACAGCTATCTTTACAATTGTAGTGAGTGAGAGCAATAGGCCTGTCTGGAAGATAGTCAGGGAGTGGGAAAGGAGGGATATGAGGGATATTGTTAGCGGGAAGGTTGTACTGGTGAAGGGGGTGTACTTTTTTATGATTGGATTAAAAATCAAACATGTTTGTAATCATGGTGCCTAAATAAAGATATTTAAAAATAACAATACTGGCTGTGAGTTTATTATAAATGGCCATCAATATCTTGAGAAATGTTTCATCCAGCCTTATTTTGTTGAGGATTTTTTATCGAGAATGAATCTTGGAATTTTCAGAGTTTCTCTACGTTGCTTGATATAGCCATATAGTTCTTTTCTTTCCTTTTATTCATGCATTTTATGCTAATTGATTTATGTAGATTGAGTCATATTTGCATCCTTACTATGAATCTCACTTGATTATGATGTATGTTTTTTATACATTGTTACATTTGGCTAGCTAAGATTTTGTTAAGTATTTTTGCTTGAATTTTTATCAGATATTTTTGTCTAAAATTTTATTTTCTAGAAATGTCTCTGCCTGCTTTGGGTATCAATCTAATGTTAGCTTCACAGAAGGTGTTAAGAAGGATTCTGGTGTCTTCCCTTAATGCTTTGGAAGAGCTCAAAGATTATTGGCAAAAAAATCTTTTTAGAACATTTGATAAAAATCACCGTGAATTCCCCTGGACCAGGACTTTAAGCATATATATACATGCATACATATATTTATTTGCTTATTTATGTTTTGGAGCCACACCTTGTGATGTTGAGGGGTTACTCCTGGCTATGCTCTCAGAAATCTCACCTGGCTCGGATGAATTTTATGGGACGTCAGGATCAAACCCAGTTCATCTTGGGTTAGCTGCGTGCAAGGCAAATGCCCTACCACTGTGCTTTCTCTCCAACCCCTAAGTACATATATTTTTAAGTAAAGATATTTTCTTAAAAATGAGGGAAAATAAATGCACTTCAGAGATAATTTTTTTTTCTAGACTGAGAACAGTACCTCATGACTTAAAGAAAGGAATTCTATACCCAAAGTTTTGATGCAGGCAGAATACACTTCCATTTTAAAAGGCTTAAATCATGTTATTTTTAAGGTTAAATACAATTCTCACTCTTAAATATATAAATTAAAATCTCTTAAGTAGTGGCATTCAACTTGGTCAAACATGTTTTCCAAATCATTCGTTTGATAAGTATACCTGTTTTGGTTGGGTATATTTACAAATATTCAATAGATGTAAGTGTTTCTGTTTTGTGTTATTTTGTTTTTGGGTCACATCAGGTGGTGCTCAGTGGTTACTCCTGGCTCTGCACACAGGGGTCATTCCTGGCAGTGCTCAGGGGCTGTATGTAATAAAAAGCCCTACCTGCTGTGCTATTGCTCAGGCCTAAGGATATTTTTTTTTTTTTTGGACGAATGAATCCATTGAATACAGATCAGTAGAAAAGTAGAAATTTTCATTCTCAAACAAGAATGTCCTTATTCAACCTCTTTTGGACCATAAGATAACTTTTTGTTGTTTGTTTTGTTTTGGGCTCACACCCAGCAGTGCTCAGGCATTATTCCTGGCACTGTGCTTGAAATCACATCTGGCAAGTTCAGGTATGGCCAGGGATGGAACTCGGATTGGTTGCTTGCAAGGCAAATGCTCTTCCCTCTGTGCTATCATTCTGGCCCCCTTTAATGTTTTTTTTTTCCAAACTACATGATACATTTAATTCAGTAATTCCAGGAAAAATAAGTTCAGACTTTTAGTTGTATTGCTTATACATACATATACAGTCATATTAAGCTTTTAAACTGGGTTGTATTTTGTAATTAAAATATATTTTAGAGTTTTTATTTTTGTGACACTGCAATCTTGATATTTATAATATAAACATAAAAGTGTATGACTGATACTATTTGATAATTAGACACCTATAGCTATAGTCTTTTTGTTCTGCTTTGTTTTGGGGACCCACCCAGTGACTTTCTGGGTTTACTACTGGCTCTGTGCTCAGCTCCTGACAGGCTCTGGGAATGATATGGGATGCCAGGGATTGACCCTGGATCAGCTGCATACAAGGCAAATGCCCTATTCGGTGTGCAATCACTCCATCCCCACTATAGTCTAATCTTTTGTTTGTCTGTTTTTGTTTTTTGGCCACACCCAGTGGTGCTCAGGGGTTACTCCTGACTGTGTACTCAGAAATCGCTCCTGGCTTGGGAACCATCGGGATGCTGGCGGATTGAACCTCGGTTCGTCCTAGGCTAGTGCAGGCAAGACTGATACCTTATCATGTGCGCCATCGCTCTGGACCCTATTGTTTATTCTTATGAAAAATATTATTTCCAACCAATAAAATTTTGAAATAATTCATTAGATAGTTGTATATGTAAATCCAATTTGAATAAAAGAAGTTGCATAATCAAACTTATTTTACTACAAACTTATTTTAGAAACATTTTCTTCTCAAATATTTGCTAACAAACTTTTTATGAACTTGTCCATCTTTATTGATAATTTTATTATTAATTATCCAAGGCACTCTGAGGATATACAGGTGAACATTGACAAGTTTTAAAGCTTAGACAAGTACATTAATACTTTAAATTTTTTTAAATATCTAAATTCTGTTAACTCATGTATCTAATGAAAGCATCAGTGTGAGAGAAATCTGACTTCTACCAACCTGAATTATTCTTAGAAGAGAGTCTTATTGTAATTAGCATTCCTTGTCGTTTTTTTCAGTTCAGTGCTATGTAGTATCTTATTTAGCACTATCTACACTAAGATTGGTCATATGTAGTATATGGCAGATGCCTAATATATATGGTATGTATGAATGAGTGAATAAGAAAATTAACATATCCAAGAAAATACTATGTACAGACTGCTCTATGAAGATAAGAATAAAGTGTTAACAAGATTTTATACAAAGCCAGGACCTTTATCACATCATGATATGGTGATACAAAGTAGGAACTGAGACAAAATTATAGGTAGAGGAGGAATTCAGGCTTATTCATTTATTTATTTATTTTAGTTGGATTGTCTCAGCATTGGGTGAAAACATCAGATGGGCACTATCACAGGAAGTTCTGTGGAAAGTGGCAGAAATCCTTTAATTGTTAAGGGCTTGGAAGGCCGATATGAGGTGTTTAAATTGCAGAATATACTCAGTGAATGGAATCTCACGTAGGAGATGAAAGACAGTCATTTGAAGATAAAAGATGATTTTACTGGTAATATGTATCCTAATCTTATGAAGTATTGTTATTCATGATGTTTTTTTTTTTTTTGGTATTTTGGCCCTCATCCTGTGAAACTCAGGAGCTACTTCTGACTATGCACTCTGAAATCACTCCAGGCCATTGCTCTGGCCCCATCATGATGTATTTTTAAATGGCTACAGACTCATATTTTAATTTTGATTTTATTTTAATTTTAATATTTAATTATTTAAATGAATACATATTAATATTTAAATAAATATTTGGAGTCATATTTTTAAATGAATACATAGATTTTTAAAAGTAAATGACTGGCAAGAATTCTATTTGTCTCTAGACACTTGAATCCCAGGTATTTAAGGTGGAAGACTTGGTATGTAAAACTTGAGAATAACAATTTGCATAGCATTTTAAGCAAATATTCTTTTAAATCCATTCCTTCACAAGATGAACCTTATCAACTAATTTTCTTTTAAAATGTAACAGAGTATTTGCCTTAAAAATTTTAAATGAAATGAGTTATTTATTAATTGATATTAAAGCCAAAATAATCAGCCTATATTTTGATTAAAGAATGGTCAACTTCCAGACCACTTTTAAGAAACAAATATGTGTTTATTGCATATTATGCACTAAACTTTTAATGATTTTATAATCTCTTTCATCTCCAAGAATATATTCGTATTATTTTAAAACATAAAATAAAATATTTAATGAAATCAGAGTGTCAAAGTGATTCTATTGAATAAATAGAGAAGATAGTACAATATTGTTTTATAATTTCCCTCTTTTTTTTTTCTCATACTATCCTATATGATAAAGTTCCTATTTTTTAATCTTAAATAAATTTTAGACAGCAAGGAATTTAGCCAGCAAAGAAACTTTTTGTTTTTGTTTTGATTTTTGGGCCACACCTGGTGACACTCAGGGGTTATTTCTGGCTATGCACTTAGAAATCTCTCCTGGGATAGGGGACCATAAGGGATACAGGGAGATTGAACCACGTTAGCATTTGCAAGGCAAGTGCCCTAACGCGGTGCCACGTCTCTACCCTCTCCCCTTGCCTTATTTATTTTGGGCCACACTCTGTGTCACTCAATGGTTACTCCTGACCATGCACTCAGAAATGGCTCCTGGCGTGGGGGAACTATATAGGATGCTGGGGCAATCGAACAGTGATCTGACTGCATACAAAGTAAATGCCTGCTATGCCATCGCTCTGCCCCCCCCCATTTTTGATCAAGGAAAATTGTTTTAATAACTTTTTAAGATGTATAAAATATTTCAACTATTGCCATTGGAAAAGCGCACCAAAAAATAAAATCCCCCAAAAAATTAATGAAAGGAAATTTAAGGAAAAATTTATTGTAGTGACATAAAATTTCAGACTGTATATTTCTTATTTATTTTATGACAATGACAGAATAAGAATATTAACACATTGTTTATACACAAACAAATCCTGCTAAATACAAAAGAAATTTATCTGTTTAAACAAACACAACAGGATTTTTACTTGAAAGATGGTTTTAGTATTTATTTCTATTCATTTTTGGAAATACTAAATGAATCATTCCAATGAGTGAAAACTAAACTAAGCCAACCTAATATAGTTCATGAGTATCTAGTAGGAAAACAAAGATGAAAATTTTTTCCAATGAAAAAGATTTTGTATACTTGCATATGTCAATTTTTATTTACATTTTCTACTCACTTACATGTATAGATAGGCTAAGAAGGATATTTTTAAATGTACTAAAGGATGTCTGTACAGGACAATTACTCAAGTGATAGATGTTCTAAGAGTTAGTTCAAATTAACTGCTCATAGAACTAGAAATGAAGACCTGCAATATATGGTTTATACTAATTTTCTTTGAAGTCACTGTTTCTAATTTATTTTATTCAGTTTGTAGAAGACATATTTCAATAAGAATATTAATAAATTATGATGTTTGGGAAGATATTTTTTGTCATAAGAATAGCCAAATCCATGTGGAAAATTATTATGTAGGAATGCTTAAAATTACATAGCATTTATCATTATAAATTCACAAATATATGACATGGAGTTAAAATATATAATCATTGCATATCATATAAAATGTATCCCACACATATATAAATAGATTACATTCCAAATGTTAATCATTTTTATGAATAATATTGGGTAACTTAATTCCTCTTTCATATATTATAGAATCAAAACCATAATTTTCTTGGAGTTGAAATTTTATTTGTAGAAGATATTTGAATAAACATTTTTACTATAATAAAACATTATGACTTATTAAACCCACCAAGAGAAAAGTTATATAAATATTTAAAAATCTCCTGACTAGAACTATCCTGGTATTTATAGATGAAAGTAATTTTTTTGCTTTAGAGTCAATACAGTTATTTCTATTTAACATAATGTAGAGAAAGCTGGAGAAAAGGAATAATGTGCCTAAAATTTGCTATGATATTTTAAAGTTCCTTTAGTGATTGTAACACTGTTTCTTCCGTATGAAGCAATAAAATTAAAAGGTAATTTAAGAATAATTTAATTTTAAGAAATTAAGTCAGGAAGTCTAAGATAAACATTCATTTTTATATGTGATTTCCTAAAATCCCACTAAATTCATTTTCAGTACAAATATTTATCTTTATATTATTTTCTATTCTCTTTATAATTGTTTTGAAAATACCTGTCTTTTTCTAAAATGCTCCAGATTCACCTTTCTAAGAAATAGATGAAGAAATGCTACTATAAAGAATAGAACTTTTTTTTGTGTATTATGATTTATTGTCGAAGGATGATTTGATACTATAAGCCTTCCCTTAAATATGAATATAAAATTTGTTTGGAAGGCCATATTGGAATAGGTGAAAAGTACTGAAGGGAAACATCTAGTAAACATGTAGTGACTCTTATTATTTTTATTCAAGTGAACAATAAATAATTCCACTTAATTCAAACATCATTTATTATCCTAAATTTAACCAAAACTAAATACACTTTTCATATATATATATATTTTTTATTTATTCATTTATTGGCTTTGGGTTCACACCCGGTGACATTCAGATTACTCCTGGCTATGCACTCAGAAATTGCTCCTGACTTGGGGACCATATGGGGGTTCGTCCTGGGTCAGCCACGTGTAAGGCAAATGCCTGACCACTGTGAAATCACTCTGGCCCCTATTTTCACATATATTTAGAGCTATTTATTCGTTGATATAAGCCACTTTAATTTGAAATTATTGCCCATAGTCTTTTTATTAGTTAGGATATTTTCTTTGCCTATTTTCTTTTTTCTTTTTTTGTTCATCAGAAAACGTCCAGCAGTCCTCAGGGCTTACTCCTGGCTCTCTGTTTAGTGACCTCCTGGCATGGTTCTTGGAACCTTTGGGTGCTGGGTACAGAATTTACGTCATATTTGTCTAAGACAACACAGCAATACAACAACCACAGTCATGTAAATCAAGTTCCCAGTGAACAGTAATAAAATAATTTTATTCAACAGATATTAAACTGTGAAAATATATTATTTCATGTTTATGGTAGTCGAAAGAAAAAAGATCTTTTAGTTTGACTTAATTTTATGACTCAAGTATGTGACATGTTGTCAAGTATGCGATTACCCTGTTACTCAGTTTCTTTCATCTGTGGTCACAGAAAAGCAGCAGGTAATCTCTCCAATTGTTGTATATCTGCCTAAAGGAAGTGAGTCTTTCTTTCTTTCTTTCTTTCTTTCTTTTTTTTTGTTTTTTTTTGTTTTTTTGGGCCACATCCAGTGACGCTCAGGGGTTACTCCTGGCTATGCGCTCAGAAGTCGCTCCTGGCAGACACAGGGGACCGTATGGGAACCGGGGGATCGAACCGTGGTCCGTCCTAGGCTAGCAGGCAAGACAGCATGCACCTTACCTCCTGCGCCACCTCCCGGCTCCTGAGTCTTTCTTTTTTGAGGATGGAGAGATAGTTTCAGAGTTTAAGGTTTGATTAAAGTTAAGGTTATGCTTTACTTCCAGAATCACAATGTTCATCCAAAGCATAGGGCTAGCATAACTCCTGAGCATTACCAGGTATGCATCCCCATTATATCTTTCCATCTTTTCAAACACACACACACACACAAACACACACACACACATACACTCTTAGAAGGGATGAAATCTTACACTTATGTTATCTCTGCAATAAATTCTCTTTCATATCCCATTTTCAGTATGAAGTGACATACATTTCTCCAACTCAGACATTTTAGGGATGTATTTGTATCATGCAGAAATTTAAGCAAAAATGAAACTCTGCCATGGATAAAGGAAGAAATTAAAATAGCTAATGAGCAGACAATAAAGAATATCTCATCAATTCTTCTAAAAAGGGTTTGAGTAGTCAAGATGATAGAAAAGAAAGGAATTAAATTTCAACACCCACAACAAACCCTGCATTAATTGTCAGCAGATAGATAGCACAAAGTTTGTAGTTCATACTTAGAATGTTGCAGTTCTCGAATCTATCCTCAGTACCACATGATACCAAGAACAGTACAGTAGTAGAGAGTAGTAGCCCCCCTCTCCAGCATCAAAATAAAAATAAATCACATCAACAACAGAATCAAGTATAGAATATTATACGGGAACCTCTTGAGCAAGTTTGCTGCAGAATTCAGCAATCAGTTGTGAGATAATTTACCCCCGAAAAAGGTGCACTGACTGATAGAAAAATTAAGGAGTTCAACCCTTATGGGATTACAATCTATTGTAAGGGACTGAGCAGGACTTTGCTTTGAAGAATGAGAGGGCAAAATTAAAACCAGCACAACAACAACCTTAAATGGTATTCTCACAAATTCTTACCTGGAGACAATAATTAAACCAAGCTATTAATGGGTGGCACATAAAGTACAGTCAGCAATTCCTTGTAAGCTAATAGGGAGTCACTTAAATTTTCTGAACATTAAGCAGACAGAGGACAGATTTATTCATTCAGCTTGACGTTAGATCATCCATGTACCAAAAGATATCTGCCTAACCCAGGTCAAATAAAACTCAAGTCCACTTTGGCTCCATATATGACTGATTGTAGAAACAGGAATGAATGCTGAGCTCCAGAAAGAGTTACAGAGTAAAAGCAGCAGAACATTCAGAGCCTGTTTTTATTAAAAATATTTACATTTTATTGAGGTCCAGGCCTCCTCAAACTTAAGGCTGGACACAAGAAACATCCCAAGTAGACTGGAGCATGGTAGACTGGCATATTTGTCAATACTGAAGATGTTTGGCAATGCTTGAACCTGGCAAACTGACATAAAGGCTCAGAACTCCATGAAGATAGAAATTATAATAAGTTATAATTATAATAAGTTTTCATACCATGATGTTATAAATTTAGAAATACACCACAGAAAGGCATGTGGGACAATCCCAAGCATTTAATTAAAAATATACTGAAAAAATTACTGAGTCAAGAATGGAAATAAAAAAAAAGAAGATATAAAAGTGTCTCAGGAAACAAATGAAAATAAAGTTTTATGTTGCCTGAACATATAGGAAACAGCAGAAGTTATTCTGAGAAGGAATTTTATAACAATTAGAGGTATCATAAAAAGCAGGAAAATAAACGAATAAATTACCTAAACTCAATTGTTAATAAAACAAAATCTAACAACAATGATTGTATTGTCAAGGGAAATAAATATTAAAAATTTGCATTGAAATTAATGATGTAATATTCTTAATAAATATAAAAGGACGAAGAATACACAATTTTTGCAAAAACCCTTGCAAGATTCATGTGTTATGTGGTCATATATCATTAAAGATTCTTACCTTACGTTAATGTAGTGGATCACATAAATATATTGAAAGATAATTTCATTCTGAAATAAATATATCTTAATTTTAATCTTTTAATTTTATTTTTATTTAAAAATTGTGACTATAATGTCATTCATGAGTGAGTTTTATTCTCACAAATGTATATACCTCCCTTCACCAGTGAACATTCCCTACAACAAATGTCTGCAGTTTCCATCCCAATCTTCCCTCCCTGATTTAATTCTCTTTCTCTCTCTCTTTGAATCTCACTCACTTCTTTTAAATTCCTTCTATATACACAATTTTCACTATTTTAAGTGATACCATTACTATCATTTTATCTCTGTTCAGCACTCAGTTCTTTTCCAGAATGATCAGTTCCACTTATCATTGTCTTGGTGCACTTCTCTACCTAAACTAAATTGGATTACTATTTGTGGCAAGCTTCCTACCATAGACTTGTCCTCCTGGCCCTCATCTTTATTGTCTCTGGATATTATTACCACACTATCTTTTTATCATATATTCTACAAATGAGTAAGCTATTCTATATCTAGTGGTCTCCCTATGACTCATTTTACTCAGCATAATATTCTCTATGTCTGTCCATCCATTAATTAGCAAATTTTATAACCTCATATTTTCTAATGGCTGTATAGTGAATAACAATTTTATTTTTTTAATTTTTATTGAGTCCAATGTGAATTACAAGTCTTCACAGTTATATTTAAGGTACATAATGAGAGTGAATTAGGGCAATCCCCACCACCAGTGATGACCTCCCTCCACTATTGTTCCTAACATGTATCACATATCTTCATCCTTTGTCCCCTGGATTGCTAGCGTAACAGGTACCTTTGGTGTATAGCTTTTTGTGGTTTGGGTCTCTTAATTAAATTGTCATTAGCTTTGAGTTGGGTATTTAAGACTGATTATTGTTTATTTTCACTCAATGTTCATGAGATTGCTTTGCCCCTGGTACCTTCCCCATTTCTCCCTTAGTTTGTAGAAAAAACATAGGAATATGAAGCTGGCAAAAATTAAAAAAATATGAGGCAGAACAAAATGATTTATGTTCTATGTTTCTGATTTAAAAAAAAGTAAAAAAAAAGCAGGCTAGAGTTCTTGTCTAAAAGTATTAATATGAATCAAAAAATGGGGGACTGGTATGGCAAGTTTTTTTTTTTTTTTTTTTTTTTGCATAGGCACATCAAGTAATGGGGAAATTAGAAACGAAATTCCCTTGGCCTAAGAGATACAGAATATTTCCACCAATGAAGCATATTGTCATGAGCCTGACTAAAGGTTCTGGACCTATTCATTATTGAACCCCAAAATCTTTCTTTGTGTTTCCAGGAAATGTTCTGGTCAGTTGTGGCGGTCTAAGTCAGTCCTCTGTAATTGGAGATCTTGGTTATTCCTAAGACAAAGTTCAAGATAAAGTCTTTCCTTGTGGTTCCAGAATCTGCTCAGTCAGAAATTGTTATTTTGAGTTGTTGCATATTGTAGTCAGTTGTTGTAGTCAGTCTTCTGTATTTTGTGATCTTGGTTTTTGCACAGGTCAAAACTGTCTCCTGATATCTCACCATTATGTGATGAGATAGGGTAATCTGCCCTTACACCAAGTTCTTACTGTTTCCTTGTTGACAGGATGTCGTATGAAACTACCCTGGGCAAGTTTGTACAATTGCGGTATTAGGGACTCTACCATGGGGGAATTTACTTTTTGGTGCTTCTGCAGGGAACTGTGTCAATTCTAAGACTGGTATCTGGGGTTTAGGGTTGGATGGCCAATGTTCGATTATATCAGATCCAAGACAAGTCCCCATGAAATATGTTCAGGGTAGAAGGCAACCCTGTATTCTAAAATTTATGGGTTCTTATCCCTAGTAGATAAGAACTTGTTTCTATACATATATTTCCCTATTTTAGTTTGCCTATACAATAAGGACTAATTACAATAATTGTAATTATTATAATCATATATTTATATAATTATATAATTATAACAATAATTATATTGTTAGTGCATTTGGGGGTAAAAATAGACAAGCTTGCAGTCCCTTTGCTCTGGTTTTGACCTGAGCTTTTATCTCAAGCAAGACTATACTGCTAGAATTTCATACTAAGCAGAACCAAAACAAGCAAAAATAAAAATTAGAATTTAAAACAAACAAATAAACAAAAGGAATGGAGGAGACTACCTTTACATTTGGAAATAAATATATAAAGAGGTATGCTAATAAGAAATTAAACATACAGGGCCAGAGAAATAATACAGTGGTAGGGCATTTGTCTTGCATGCAGAAGGATGGTGGTTCAAACCCCAGCAATGCATATAGTCCCCCTAGCTTGTTGGTGTTGATTTCTGAGTGGAGAGCCAAAAGTAGCCCCTGAGTGCTGCCAGGTGTGACCCAAAAACCATTAAAAAAAAAGAAATGAAACGTACAAGGAATATATAGATAAGTCTTTTGAAATAGTCTTGGAGAGGGCGATGAGATCCAGGGCACAATTTAGTCCCACATCATGGTTTTATTAAGTCTGTGAAATGGTTTGTAGCTATAAGGGATCAGGTAGTGTTCTTGAGCTGGAGATCCCTCTGGAGCTTAACTCTGGTACCTAGCAATAGTCTACTTTGGGGAGGGGGCATGGAGAGGGACGAAAGAGGGCCACATGGATCATGTCAGAAGGAGTGGTGATTGCAGCTTCTTTTAGGGGCAAGAGATGAAGACTTGAGAGGATGTCCTTTTGCTTTGGGAGTTGGTTGGCAGTTTCGTAGAGCAGGAGGATAGTCCCACTTCCTAGAGAGTTAAGAACTCAGGGTTAAGAGGGTTAAATAGGAAGAGAAAAGGAATGAGAAATGAAAGGATGAGAGAATAGGGCAGTTTCTTTAACCACTCATCTATTCTTGGGCACTTGGGTTGTTCCGGGATTCTGGCTATTGTAAATAGTGCTGCAATGAACATAACAATGCAAAGGTTGCCCGGGAGATAGCATGATGGTAAGGCCTTTCATGCAAAAGGTCATCGGGTTCGAGTCCCGGTACACCATATGGTCCCCCGTGCCTGCCAGGAGCAATTTCTGAGCATGGAGCCAGGAGTAACCCCTGAGCACTGCCAGGTGTGACCTAAAAAACACAAAAAAGGAAAAAAAAACAATGCAAAGGTCTCCTCTGCACTGTGTTTTTGGATTCCTAGGACATATTCCTAGGGATGGTATTGTTGGATACTTTGCAAGTTCAATTTCTTTTGTTTGTTTATTTGGGGGGGCCACATCCAGTGACTTTCAGAGGTTACTCTTGGCTATGCTCTCAGAAATTGCTCCTGGCTTGGGGACCATAGGGACGCTGGGGTATCAAACTGGTGGCCTTACCCCTTGTGCCACCACTCCAGCCCCTCAATTTCTAGTTTCATGGTAAATATACATATTGTTTTCTAGAAAGGTTTTCTCAACAGCAGTGAATGATATTCCCTTTCCTCCCATACCCATGCCAGAACTGAGTCTTTTTGTTATTTGTTATGTATCCCAATTTCTGTGATATGTAATATCACGTTAATTTTTTCTTCTTGACGAGTTCTACCCGTGCCTTGTATCTTAGATATTAACCTCTTATCAAATGACTGTTGGGTGAATAGTTTCTCC
Source organism: Crocidura indochinensis (assembly GCA_004027635.1). NCBI lineage: Eukaryota > Metazoa > Chordata > Mammalia > Eulipotyphla > Soricidae > Crocidura > Crocidura indochinensis. The sequence continues at coordinate 27,808 of PVKC010002387.1, forward strand.
TCTTCTTTGAGTAGATTTTGTATCCCAGTCACTGTTCACTTTGAGGTGAAGAAGTTCTCTGTTTAATGTAGGTCGATATGTTTATGTTTGTTGCTACTTGTTTGGCCAGTCGTGTTTCATCTTTGAAGGTCCTGGAAGTCTTTAACTTCATTCAGTTCATGGTGTGTTCTATCTACGTTTTCCTATATGTACCTCATACTTTCATATCTGATATTAAGATCTTTATTGATTTCAGTTAAGTGACGTTTTTTTGTTTAGTAGGGTTTTTTTTTAAGTATTTTTGAATGTATGTATAAACGGGATATTGGTCTATTATACTTTTCAGAAATATCCATTTTGCTTTTGTTATTAGAATAATGTTGGTATTATGGAAAATGATTATTTTGTAAGCAGCTGATCTAGGACTGACAGCTGTTCCATCCCCAGTGTCCCAGATGCCCTCCCCAAGCCAGGATCTATTTCTGAGCACATAGCTAGAAATAACCTCTGAACATTATTAGGTGTGGTCTCAAAACCAAAAAAATAAGCAACAAAAAAAGAAAATAATTTGTAGTATTCTTATTTCTTTGACTTTCTGAAAGGAGTAGTTTTAAGTTCTCTTCAGTTTTTAATAATTAAGTAGGGCTATTTTTTTTGTGAGGGAGATAGATAATCTTTCATTAATTTCAATTTCCATACCTATGTTTGACCTGTTTCTTGTTTTCTACTTTCTCCTGTTCAGTCCTGATATGTAGAAGATTACCAAAATGGTGTCGTTTCTTCATATTCTCCAGATAACGACACAATGAAATTAATAATAATATATTATGATTGGGGGCACACCTGGTAGTGCTTGGGGATTTTAAACCTGGAATTTCACTCAGAGATCATTACTGGCAAATCATATAGGATGCTGGTGATCAAACCCAGGTTGTTTTGAACAAGTTAAGAGCTTTGCAAAGCATTCTGTCTCTGTGGCCCTCCTAATAATTTTTTACATGTATATGATATCTTTTCCCATTTATTGGTTGGTCAGATAGCTCTTGATATTTACATTTAGTCATGAGGTAGAGGATGTTAACTGAATTGTTTTGACACTGTGATCATACCTCTCTTTTTCTTCTTTCTTTTTTTATTTTCATATTATTTTTGGTTTTTGAGTTACACCCGGCAGCGCTCAAGTGTTACTCCTGGCTCTATGCTCAGAAATTGCTCCTGGCAAGCTCAGGGGACCATATGGGATGCTGGGATTTGAAGCACGAACCTTCTGCATGGAAAGCAACCGCCTTACCTCCATGCTATCTCTCTGGCTCCTCTTCTTTCTTTTGTTGGAGCACCCAAGATTATGAAAAAAAGTTCTACACAGAGTACCATTTATATCATGATTAGAAGTCTTATTTTCTTAGTATGGAACAGGAAAATATAGAAAAACATTTAGTCTTCCATCAGAACAGCCATATTAACCGTTGAAGACTATTTTTATTTGAATTATTTGTGTGGTAGAATAAATTAATTTTATATTATTTCCATTTGTTTTATTTTAAATATAAGAGAGCTTTTATTTTATTTATAACACAGTTACAGCTGAAGTCATCTTAGTCAAACTGTCATTAATCAAGTTGTAAGTCTTAATTATTTAGGCTATTTCATTTTATATAAATAACTCTAAATATTCATGACATCTGAATATGCAATTATTTTATGAGTCATTCATCCATAAAAATTTCAAGTAGTGTATTCCAACATAAATTGTTTTGATGATCTAAATAGATCTAATCACTGATGAAGGTTGTGGTGTTGGATTTATTTGTGTGAAACCAGTATTAACATTATGATAACTTTGGAATCTCAAAAATATTTTAAAATAAGGAAATCTAATATATGCAATCTAATATGAGAGCTACAATAAGCCCTTGAAAATTTAGTTCAAATTAGTACTGAAATTTTCATTTTATATAACTTGTGTTTGCCTTTGAGTAGCCACATGCAGTTATTAGCTATCGCTTGGAATAGCACAAGAGAAGTAAAGAGTTTCACCCTGCTTACCTTACTTAATCATCTTTACCATGAAATTTTTCTTTTAAAAAATATTAAAAAAACAGGTCCATTTACTTTTCTAGTGAATTCATGATTTCATTTTCTTTGGGTCTTTCTCATTGCCATTTTTACAGTCATAATATGATTAATAGCTATACCTAAAGCTACATTTCAAGTGGGCAAATATGTAAGGGTACCTTAAATAGAATAGAATGTATACATTCACATGTTAAAGTGACAGATGCTATCTTATATGTATTTGAGTCTTTTTGGTAAGCAATTTACTTATTTTGAAAAATAATTATTTTATTTATTTATCTATCTATTTATGTAATTATTTATTTATTTTTGGGTTTTGGGCCACACCACCCAGCAGCACTCAGGATTACTCCTGGCTCTGTGCTCAGAAATCGCTCCTGGCAGGTTTGGGAGACCATTTGGGATGCCGGGATTCAAACCAATGTCAGTCCTGGGTCAGCCAATTGCAAGGCTCAACTGTTGTGCTATCTTTCGGCCCCGATAAAATAATTTTTGGGAGGGGGCACACCAGGTGACGCTCAGGAGTTAGTCTTAGCTATGTGCTCAGAAATCCTGACTTGGGGGACCATATGGGACAGTAGGAGATCTAACCACCGTCCATCTTAGTCTCGTGCGGCAAAGCAGATGCCTTCCTGCTCCACAGCACCACTTCAGTCTCTCAAAATAATTACTTTAAAAGAAAAACAAGCATTATATAATTATAGTACATTTATAACAATTTACAGAAGGTTTATTTGGCTCTTTATTTAGTGTATGCAATCTGTTGCCTTTATAATTGATTGACATATCAAGCATAAGTCTGATTTCATATTATGACCTTTTCTAAATTTCTCTTAACTTATTTGTCAAACATGACTGTTTCAGAGAATATATTGTAAAGACTATCGAGTCAATAGTGAAAATTACCATTATAATTATATTCCCTCAAGTATGAGTTCCATTTTCCTCCTTTGATTTAGAGGATGACATTTACATCTGGATCTAAAATTTTCTGGGAGATAAAATAGGACCTTACAGAACAAGGTTTTTATGGGCATATTTCCCTTTTTAGCTTGCATTTGTTAGTTAGGGGGGATATAGAAAGCAGAAGATATATGTATTATGGATTTTGGTGAGAATTTTACATGGAAACTATTTCCCTGAAGCAATCATGAAAATTGAGGCATTAAGGAACGTTTAGCAACAAAACCCATCAAAAGGGGAACCAACATTATTGGAGGACTATCCATGAATATCCATATTTATCCTCATCGATCCATAACAGCTGTTCCCAGTATACCGAATAAGAATGGAATTTTAAAGAAATCGTCTACTATTTTCTTTCTCTACTGCTCAGTTTCTTAGTAATACTTTATAATTTGGACCTAACAGATCTGGATATCTAAGAAATTTCTTAGATTCAGCATTCTGAAGCCTGGCATAGGATGAAAAATAAAGGCAAGCAAGCAATAGAGATTGGTGAATGAAGACTAACTCCCACAACTTTGAATCTATCACTAAGAATCTGTTGCTCAAAAAAATTGTGATGTACTTTCCTTTTGGCGAGATAAGATATATCTGCATATGTTTTTCATATCAGTAGAATATGATCAGAAATTTGTTCTTCAATGTATATTTAGTATATAACTATGAATTCTTGCATGTTTTGAAAATTTAATATGTGGGGCCCGGGAGATAGCATGGAGGTAAGGTGTTTGCCTTTCATGCAAAAGGTCATCGGTTCGAATCCCGGTGCCCCGTATGGTCCCCCGTGCCTGCCAGGAGCAATTTCTGAGCATGGAGCCAGGAGTAACCCCTGAGGACTGCCGGGTGTGACCCAAAAACCACAAAAAAAAAAAAAGAAAATTTAATATGTAAAAATAATCTCGATCATTAAATGGGTTTATAGTTACTAAGGAGTTCTCCTTAGAAAGGTAAACTTTTTGTTTAGTGTTGTTTTATATAAATTACACATTTATTATAATTTTAACTTTGAGCAAATATCTTAAGGAGTTATAACCATTTTAAAATTAATTGTAACTCAGAAAATACACCAAATGTATAATCAATTATGCTCTTAAAATAGATGAAAATATTTCTAATATTATGAAAGAACTGCCTGCCCTCTATACTGTTATTAATAAGCAAAAGTTGCTCACCAATTATTTTTAATCTCTGTTGGTCACAACCAGAAATGCTCAGGTTTACTTTGACTATATTTGGTGATCAATTCCTGTGGTGTTAAAGGATCATATAAGATGTTGGCGATCAAATCTGGCTCAGCCATTTACCTTTCAAGAAAAAACGCAGTTTCTAATAAAATATCACATGGAAGAAATTTGAATAGCACAAAATTTTTGCTATGTCAAGTGAATATCAAAAAAAACTTTGCAGTTTTCTCTATATTTTCTCTTTTATTAGTGGGTGGGGGGCAGACTCGAATGCTGATAGTTCTCTGTGCTCTATCACATTTACACAAGAAATCAAACTCTCAATCTCTGCCATATCACTCTGGAAAAACTCACTTTTTTTTCAGTAGCTAGTCTATCATGTTTAATATTTATTTTGGCCCTAGTAGTAATTTTCAGTGCTATATTTAAATGCTTAGTTTGCAAGACAATTGTATATATTTTAACATTGAATACTAGCGAACAAAATGTTCAGACAGTAAGAAAATAAAGTAGAACTTTATATAAAAACTATTACTTTCAAAATTCCTACTCATCACTTATGTAATTTGTTTTCATTATTCTGTGCACTGTTCTTTGTGAAAATGATGTACTTTATATTGAAAGGAAACATAATATTTTTCCCCACTAAGCTAATGAGATTTTTTTTTCATACAATGACTACGTAGTAAGTGGTATATTTTTCAGTACTAAATAATTTTGCTGATGAAGGATAAATAAGGAACGGGAATAGATTCCTATCTAAAGTATACAAATGTGTACTTATTTTCTGATTTTAATTTACTGCTAACTTTGTTTATCATTTGACAGTGTTGCTACCTTTGTCAATATGTCCTTCACATTTTGCAGAAATTGTAATATCACTAAAATCTCAATCAGTGTGACAATTTCTTGTAGTCAACGCATCATTGGCATGTAAAGTAAAGAAGATTGTAATTTGAATTTTACATTTAATATATATTACTGAACCCAAAGGCCTATAATATTACAAATATTATTCCTAAAAGAAATCATAACCTTTATCATTATCTTTATTTAACCAGATTACGATATTTCTGTATTGTAATTTTGAGAAAACTAGTTAGAATTAAGACTTCAAGTCCTTGCTTGATTCTTTTTGACATGTTCTTTGAGCAGCTCATTTGTTTTTGCCTTTTAGTATTCTAGGAGAAATTATTTTTATAAATTATAAATGTTTGAAACTTTTTAATTAACCTTTTGTTAGTCATATGACATTATATGTTCAGCAAAATCTGACTTAATAGAATTCACCATAGTGCACTTTGAGGCATTATATATAAAAATTTAGATATATGAATTAAAATTTAGAAATAAAATAGAAAGGTATTTCATAGAAATTTTAAAATGTAATCAAATATAAATGGCTTTAACATAAAATAAATAGCAACTTTTAAACTGGATAAAAATTCAAGTACTTCCTGTTAGCTACAGACACAATGATAATTTCTAATATGCAGTAACAGAGAGATTCTAAGTAAAGATCGAAGCGGTGGTAAACATTTGATTAGTGGTAAACATTTGATTAATGCTTATTGCTTGCCAAAAACTTTTGGGAATATTTATGTAAATTAACTATTCATATTCACAACTATTTTGAGGTGGAGATAATGTTGTTAACCCTGTATTACAGAGCTATAAACTGATTCACATGACCTGTTCAATGTTATAAATGCCTCATATGAAGGTTATACAAAGTTTCACTGAAGCAAAAACTCTCAAATAGGTCCATTACATACATCAGATAGTAACGTCCTGCAACTTTGAAATATTAACAGAAATTTTGTAGAATGAAGTGTGGAAGGGCTCGTGTTTTTAGTAGCATTCTAATTATAATTATTAATTTGTTAGACTAGAGCTTAATAGTTTTTCCCAAGAGTATGATAAGGGTAATTTTTTCTTGAAATAATTCATGGAAAACTTAGCAAAATATAGGGATGAGGATAGGGATCTAGCAAAATGGCCAATTATTTTTACCATGTGTTAAAATATATGCACATATATTCAGTTTCATAAGAGAACATTCAATCTAAATTTTAAATTTAGAATTTTCAATGATCAATAGACTTAAGTTAAAGAAGTCAGTTTCCAACATTGCATCTGCTTTAGAGGGCATGCGGTTTCTCTTGTTTTCTTTCTTCCTTTTCTCCTATGTAAGGAAATGTAAATTTATTAGCTTCTAAAATAATCATATTATTTGCTCTCTGTATCTGTTTTTATTTTGTTTCTCAACTTTCATTCTTGTCATTCTCCTTTGACTAAATTGACAGAATTATTGAAGCTGGTTGAGAATTATTGAGGTAGTGGAGGCTGTCACTATTTTTTTTCCTGAGGGCTGCACCCAAAAAGTATTTATTTTCTTTTTTTCAGTCATAAGCTACTTCTGAAAGCAATGACTGTGTACAGACTTTTGCCATTTAGAATGTGCAATAATATAGTTCTCAGCATGAATTGGAAACTGTTCACATTACAAAAACAATGAAAATTACTTGTCATTTTTAGTTTACTGGTTTACAGTTGTCAGACATCTTGGGATAATGAGAACCCTTTAATGCTTGCTCTGGGGCTACTGTTTACCACACATCACATATCGTACTATGTCAAAACTGTGAACAACTTTGGAATATAATGCTAGAGATATAAAACCTGTCAATATTTTTACCTTGAAAATTTTGCTTTCATTTTAAAAAGATACGTTAAACAAAGAGGCTTAGTAAAAAGATAATTCTATATTCACATACATTCAACATTTCTTGGAAAAAAATTGTTCAACTGAGATTTTGGTCTTAGATTTTTAGATAAAAATGAGCTTTACTTTGAAACACTAATTATTATTCAAATGATAAATATTGATATTGTTGCACTTAACTCATGTAGATACTTTTAGAGTTTTATTCTCAATTTGCTGAAAATAAAATTGCTATTTATTTTTAGTTTTAATATAATTTATAGTTTAATCAAACACCACTTTACAGCAGGATGGTCTCTTACTATATCCAAATGACATAGCAGTATCTATATTTTAACTGTTATTATTTCTAAGTGAATTCAACATTTTTGATCTTAAAATTTATCTTATAATTAAAATAATATTTAATGAATGTAGAATTCAATTTTAAGAAAAAAATGACTATATGTATGTCAACCATTTCCTTTCCCACCACTTCATAATTATGCCACCACTGCCTGGGGAATTTGGGTTAATAGGAAACACAGGTAGCTAGAAGTTATTGACTTTCTTTGATTAAATGGTTATGACAGGTATCAGTAGAAGTCAAAGAGAGTTAGAAGTAAGTTTAGAAAGGAGAAGATTATGTTGGGATGAAAAGGAAAAGTATTCAGAAATGCAGAAAGAAAAGATTAAAAGAGGCACCCGGAAATGGGAAGATGAGTGGCCAAGAGCAGGTTTGAATGTGGCACCGCAAGGCTTCCAAAGCACCTTACATTGTGGCTTGGAGTCTCCAGGAATCATTAGGGTGACCCTTTTGCATTTGATACCAAAAGGCTCAAGGGTATTTCTGTATGTTTGAACCTTTTACTGGTGGGAATGGCTTTAGGCTGCTAATTACTACTTTGGAATTCACCCCAACCGTGGTCCGACAAAACTTAAAGGGGAACCTAGCAAAGCTAGATTCTAGGTATGAGCAGAGATCATAGGAAGTGGAGAGGTCAATAGCTATATGGTGTCCACTGTGGTCAGAACACTAGCTAAGTGTACTGTTCTCAGCTTCCTTAAGTACATTGCTTCGGAGTTAAAAGTCTGCAATTCCAAAAGGCCATCTGAACTACTGCTGAGGCAAATTGAGGAGGAGCAGGAGATGAATAGGTGGACAGCCTCTTTCTACTTGTTTTTAGGTCACATAACAAAGTGATCTAGTCTGTCCAGTCTCTCTTTCTCTCTCTCTCTCTCTCTCTCTCTCTCTCTCTCTCTCTCTCTCTCTCTTTCTGTCTCTCCTCTCTTTGATTTTTGGACCACGCATGGTGATGATCAAGGGTTACTTCTGGCTAGGCGCTCAGAAATCGCTCTTGACTTGGGGAACCATATGGGGTGCCTGGGGATTGAACCATGGTCATCCTAGGATAGAGCATGCAAGACAAATGCCCTACAACTTGCACCATCGCTCCTGCCCCTAGTCTGTCCAATCTTATCCTCTATTTCCTTCAATGATGTGGTCACAATTATATCTCTTAGAGATATATGTTCCCTGGAATATGCCATCAACTTTTTAAAGACAGTTTATGGGGTTTCTATAATTGTGCATATCTATTTTTGAGAAAGTCATTTACTATATTTTGTTGTAATATTTATACAACTACCATACTTCTTATCTATTACTAGGTGTCAACATTACAAATAGAACAAAACAAGTTCATACTCCATGATGCTAGATTATTTTTCTTAAGTATTTTAATGACATAAATACAGAGACTAGGCTTCCATTCTTTCTTTTAATTTTTCTTTTTTTTCTTTTTCCTTTTATTAGAGTAATATGAACACAACAGTATTAATCTAAATATTGTCTGTATACAAAACCACCACCACAGTGACAGAAACTTCTACCACTATCTTTATATAGCAATTTGCTGCCATTTATAACATGTAACCTACCTATTTCATGGTCTACCTTTATCTTACCAATCAGCTGCTATGAGGCAAATATTCTTAACTTAGTATGGCATTTGCCTTGCAAGCACTAACCTAGGACAGATGCGGTTCAATACCTGGCATCCCATATGGTTCCCCAAGCTAGGAGCGATTTCTGAGCTCATAGCCAGGGGTAACTCCTGAATGTCATCGTGTGTCCCCTGCCCCCCCCCCCAAAAAAAGAATTTGGGTGGTAAAAACTATTGAAGCACAGTGATGTATCCCTTATTCTTCAATGTTGACTTTCTTTTACTCTAGACTCTAGAATTTCCAAATCTTATTTTGCTTCCTGTCCCATTTCCAGAGTTAGGGGGAACACATCATTGCTTCCCTAAAAATATATCTCTATAAGTAAATATAAAGTAACCCATCACACATAAAATTATTAAAACCCCATTATCAAAAAGAAAGAAGAAAAGAAAACCATTATCATTTTGTACCTCCTGTACAATCCCAATATGACCCACTTTATCCCCCACAGTATCATCACTCATGTGATAACCTCATAACTCTGTATTCTTTGATTTAAATATAGCTTATATTAGTTTTAATAATGTTAGTCAAGAAACTAGAAGACCAAAATTTATTTCAATAAAGTTAGTAACTTAATTGACTCTATCAAATAAATTTTATCAATCAGAATGCATTTATTTAGCAAGTGGAATTGAAGTTAAAAAGGGTGTAAAATTTTTATAGTTGAAAGAGGTTGGGATAGGCAATTAGTAAAATATATAGTATTTCAGAAAGTGCCACTTAGGAATAGGGGGAGAATCTTAGCATAAGTTTGATTGCTTTATAGTTCCACTTTGGGAAGAAGTAGAAACTGCTGTGAGATGTTTAGTTAGATATTACATAGAATTATAAGAAAATGCTTAAATTATAATTATGTTATTTTTCTTTTAGTCCATTTAAAAACATCAAAGTTTATGTGAAGATTACATTTTAATAAGTTTATATTTTTCATCTTGGTTTTTAGTGACATTCATAAAAATTCTCAACTGACCATTCTGTTCTTATAGTTGCTTATTCATTTTTCAAAAATCAATCACTATGGCCTATCTACTAATAATTTCAAGGGCTAATATACAACAGTGTCTTGAGGCCAGGACTTACCACCATGCTTGGTTTGATAGAGTGAACCTGATGGTGCCATGTTTGGTTCAATGGCATTGGGGGGTAGTGGTGACCATCAGTGTCAACCCTGCAGTGCTAGGATGGTACATGATATTCCAGGCATTGAACTCAGGGTCTTGAAAATATAGTCATATGCTCTATCAAATTCTAGAGCTAGACTTTACCATTTTTATTCTGAAATCGGTCCATCTCCCATGACTTTTAGTTGATGACTTGGTAGTTTTGTGTTGTTGGTTTGTTTTTGTTTTTGTTTTGTTTTCTGACTCTTCATTACCTAAAGTTAACTTTCTTTCTTCCTTTATTTAACTTCTTTCTGTATAATTTACTCAACATTTTATAGTTTGAAACCTGTTCTTGCTATAAACTTAACATGTGTTTTACCTTAATAACTACCCTATTCAAACTAGTAATTTAGATATGATGAACTTTTAAAATTATCTACTAAAATTTTTTGGATGAAGAAAATGTCATTTTCATTATGATTATTAGGATGCTTGCATAGTGTTTTGATATTTCACATGTATTGAATTAAATCTATTTGTAGAGGATGCTGCCTGATTGATTATAATTATCATAATTGTGAAAACTAGAAAGTTTAAAATATCTGTTCATAAAATTGTGCAGGAGGAAAAAAGTCATTTAAAACAAAAACAGGAAAATAAGAGAATAGCCTGCACATGACCAGTGATTGTATTCAAATGCATATTACAGTCTGCCATAAAAAATGAACCTTTAAAATATGTTTCTTATAAATTTATTGTCTCTAATTTGGGTATAAATCACAAAATCTGCATTTTAATATAGTATAGAATAATAATGATATTGAGCACATTAATATATTATTTTATATACATATTATAAAGTAACCTCACATAGTTAGTTGTCTCTGTTATCTGTTTTAATGATTTACAACATGTCTGTACTATTACTTCACACTTTTTTGGGGGGATTTTTGGGCCACACTGGTATCACTCAGGGGTTACTCCTGGCTATGTGCTCAAAAATCACTCCTGGCTTGGGGGATCATATGGGACACTGGGAGATCAAATTGCTGTCTGTCCTAGGCTAGGGTGGGCAAGACAGATGCCTTACTGCTCCAATCCACAGTTCCAGCTCCTACTTCCCACATTTTTAAATAAGATTATTAATTTCTTTGTCCATTTAGATGTTTGTCATATATATGCTAAATTTAACCCCTCAATACAGATTTATTTTATATTTATTTTCTCACATTTTGTAGTTTTCTTTTAAGTATTAATTATTTCCTTGATAGCACAGAATATTATGTTTATTTTTGACTACATTGACATGCTTTGGTACCAAACAGGAATCATTGCCAAGAACAATCTCAAATACTCTTTCCCTAATGTTTCTTTTAAAATTTTACAGATTAGGTTGTCTTTTATGTCCTTTATTCATTTGAGTTGGTATTGATGCAGTTTGTAAATAAAAATAAAATTTCATTGTTTTATATATGACAGTCAACTTTTGCCAGTATCATTAATTTAAGGGTATGTCTTTTCTATTATGTATTTCTTACATTTAAATTAAAAATTTCACTGTGTTATATATAATATATATGTGAGCTTCTTTATGCACTTTTTATGTTAAAGCACATTTAAGGTTTCTGGTTTAAAATGTCACTATATTAATAATATTATATATTAATAAGAAAAAGTACAAGGTATTGCTCTAGTTCACAATAATGATATTCTAAAGTAAGTTCTAATTCTTGGTGGACTATAGTAGTTTGTTGTAGTCACACAATGAGTAATATATAATTGACAGATTTTAACACATAATTTAAATATTCAACTATACTATTCTGTTTTATAAGTAAAAACCTAATATATGCATTAAAACACATGAACAAAATAAAATGACAGGCTTATGGAAGTTAATTTTTTAGTTTATGTATTTATAAACTTTTATTTTGTGTACATAAAATTTCTCAGATTATATGGGAAAAATTATTTTTTCTATATTTTAATATTATAATAATCAGTAGCAATCTTGTTATCTTCTCTCAAAATAGAATAAAAAATTTACTGCTATAGTGTCTCTGACTTTTTAAATTTTTTTATTTACTTATCGATTAATTGATTGATTGATTGGTTGTTGGGCCACACCCAGTGGTACCCAGAGTTTACTCCTGGATCTGCACTTAGAAATCACCTCTGGCAGACTGGGGAACCATATGGGTGCTGGGAATTGAATCAGGTCCCTTCTCCGGTCAGTCGCATGCAAGGCAAACAACCTACCATTGTGCTATCTCTCCATTACTAGTAATTTCTTAGTAATAAAGTGATTTCTTTGCACTGTACACATTCTAGCAATAAATAACAATGAGTACCATTTCATGCCACAGAGACTGGCACAAATCGCCAAGAATTAAAACAATCAGTGCTGGTAGGGATGTGCAGGAACTCTCACTCACTGCTAGTGGGAATGTCAGTTCACTCTTTATAGAAAACAATATGGAGATTGCTCAAAAAACTGGAAATTAAACTACCATATGATCTAGCTATACCACTCCTAGTATATTCTCTAGACACACAAAAAACACAATACAAAAAATGCCTTCCGCACAGATCTGCCTTCATTGCAGATCTATTTACAATAGCCAGAATCTGGAAACAACCCAGATGCCCGACAATAGATGCGTGGCTAAAGAAACTGTGATATACATACACAATGGAATATTATGTGGCCACCAGAAGAAATGAGGCTATGAAATTTTCCTACACGTGGATGGACATGGAAACTATTATGCTGAGTGAAATAAGTCAGAGGGAGAGAGATAGACACAGAATAGTCTCACATATCTATGGGTTTTAAGGAAAAAATAAAATAAAAGACATTATTTTGATAATACACAGAGACAATAGAGATGAGGGCTTTAAGGGCCAGCCTATGATATGAAGCTTACCACATAGATAACTATCAGGACAACTATCATGACAATTATTAGTACAATGATTGTGAGTGAAGAAATAGAATGTCTGTCTCACTCGAATACAAGCAGGGAATAGGGGAGGGTGGAGATGAAGGGCAGTGGTGGTGGGAAGGTTGCACTGGTGAAGGGGGTTGTTCTTTTTTTATAACTGAAATCCTACAGCAAACATATTTGTAATCATGGTGCTTAAATAAACTGTTATTGTGAACAAATATATCTATATGTTCAAGTAAATTTTATGTCTGTGACATATGCTTAGAAAATTATTTACTTTTGTTAAATGTTCTTGAGAGGTAAGAAAAATACTTAAAACACTTCTATAAATTTCAGTAGAAATTAATTGATTTTTTATTTTCTATTGCTTTCATGAGTTTCTGTCAGATATAAGCACTCACTTTAAAATTTGATTGGAAGGGTTGGGAGAAAAAATTTGATTTGTAGATTTTGGTGTTTTCTTTGCCATATATAAAAATATTTTATAAAGATAAATTGGAGAAATTTTAACTTTATTGTTTTAAAGTCAATATACTGAGATAATAGAGGGCATATGCAGTTTGCTCATTTTCTATTTGTAATCCAATATATGTGTATATTCCAATAGTCAAATGCATAGAACATTTGATATTCAATTATCAAAAAGGTATAGTGAGATAATTTCCCTTTATAGTAAACAAATAATTTTATTTTTCTAAACACGCTTTTGTAATCAAATTCATATAGTAATTGGCATTTTAACCTTAGTAACCTTAATTTTGAATATTCTAGTTACTTTTATGACATAAGGAATATATAACTGGTCAAGATATTTTTTTTTTCTTTTTCAGTGGAGTAAATATATATACAGTTCCATACTTCTATTGATTTGGTCATAGGACCTCTTTGGACATAGGTTACAAACTAAATAGATTAAGAAAACTGAGCAGTAAATAAATACATAACTGTGTTCATGATTTTTGGATGGAATTGAAGAAAACATTTATTTTGAGGTCCAACAATTTAAGCCAAAATGTAATATCTTACAGATTACAATCTCAGACTTAAAATAAACTAGAACAAAGATTTAATATTTGCTTTAGTCATAAAATAAGAGAATACAGAATTTATATTTAGCAAAGTTACAATAAAAAATTACTCAAGCAAAATCTAACTGCTAATAAAAATAAGTTCACTGCTGCAAAGGTATTTGAACTCAATTGAACTTTTCATGACACCCAACTGGATCTTTGGCTAAAAAGAGAAATAGCTCTGACTTTGAATAATTATCAAAGCACTGAGCCCTGAAGGACTGGTGTCCTTTGAGTTGGTGCTTCCAATATTATAAGGAAAATTAACATGTTATCTTATGTGCCTGACAAAATTAAGCAAGGCACAGTATGGTTTTTTAAATGGATAAGAGTTTTATGTTTCTAAATCTGTTTTCAGCCACTAAGCAAAAGGTATTTTTACCTAAAGCTAAGAACTCTAATGGGAATTGATACTGGGTTTTTTTTTTTTTACCATGAAAAATAGTTTTAACTTTAAGCTTTTAAAAATATACGTCTGTTCTTATTATTATAATGCAGAAAAACTAATTACCTCAAAGCCTACTTTATCTTTTTTCAATTAAAAGAGTAGGTAGCAGATAATATCTGTATCCAGAGAGTCATTTTCCTTATCTATCCTCTAGGTAAAATTGGTTTCTGTTGTTTTGCTGTTACTTTAAGTTATGGTTTTTATTTTCTTTATATTTTGAAGAACTTATAATATTTATTTGTTAGTCTTAAAATCAAGAATCTAGTGATTTTCAATACAAAATACAGGTAGTACCAAGTAATGTAACTTTTGTATTTTTTATTAATCTAAATAATTTAATTGGATTATGTATCTATATTTAAAAGATTGATTCATGTAATTTATAACTTCTTACCCCTTTCATTTTGTTTATTTTTTTGGGCCACACCTGGTGATGCTCAGGAGTTATTCCTGGCACTATATTCAGGAATTACTTCTGGAGGTACTCCAGGACTACATGAGATGTCAGAAATAGAACCCCAGTGAACTGTGTGCAAGGAAAATAAATGCTTTTCATGTTGTACTATTGCTTTGGCCACACTCTTTTATTTTTAAAATTTATTTTAAACTCTGATAGATTATATTTCCACTTTCATAAAGAAGATAGAAAAATAGCCAGAGCTATTGTACAGTGAACAGGATGCTTGCCTGTACACAACTGATTTAGGTAGATCCACACTTGTAGTATGATCCTCCTAGTTCTCCCAGGAGTGATCTTTGACTGCAGAGCCAGGAATAAACCATGAGTAAAGTTGGATGTGACCCAAAAATCAATCAAAAGAGAAAGTAGTAATATTTTTATAGGACGGTTTGTCCTAAATGCTGAATTAATTCAAACTTTTACATAGTTTCAACTAGGAATCAGAGCAGGAAATATAGTATTGAGTTTACAGTATTTGCCTTGCATGTAACAAATTCCTGGAACTATATTTGGACCCCTGATCATTGCCAGGAGTGATTCCTTACTGCAGACAGAAGTAGGCCATAGGCATTGCTAGTTATGACCTTAAATAATAGCCCCACCAAACAGAAACTAAAACAAATGAAAGATCTAAAAATATTTCCTCCATAAAAGTAATATTTTCTAGTTATTTTACATAGAAAAATTTAAAACACAAGTTATCTGAATACACACAGGGACTCATCATTTATAATTAATTATCATTCCCATGTCTTTGAATAAGAGAATAGTTCAGTATAAGAAAGACAATGGAACAATTTTGACTACAGTCACAAAATGATCATAAGAGTGGTCACTTATTTTAGCAGGTGGTAGACAAATATCCATGTACCATTTTCACATTAGTTATGACTTGTTGGAAATCAGGAAACCTTATTTTATTTTTGTCTTTATTTCACTCGGAGGATTACTATAGTATTTGCTGTATAAGTGACTATAAAATTGAGTAAATGAATGGGATTAATATTCGAGACCAAAGGTATCATTGAGCAGGAACGGGCATTATTAGTTTACATATTTTCAAATGTAATTTAAA
>PVKC010002388.1:0-43697 GCA_004027635.1 Crocidura indochinensis
AGGTAAGGTGCCTGCTGCCTTGCCTGCGCTAGCCTAGGACGGACCACGGTTCGATCCCCCGGTTCCCATATGGTCCCCTGTGCCTGCCAGGAGCGACTTCTGAGCGCATAGCCAGGAGTAACCCCTGAGCATCACTGGGTGTGGCCCAAAAACAAAACAAAACAAAACAAAAAAAGAAATGGTAGGGACAAAGAAGAGGTTTATGGTCAATATAGAAGAATAGATACACTTGAGTGGGCATAGTATAGTAACATTGCACCCCTAAAGCATGAGCCTTTACTATATTGTAAACCATGTTATCCCATTAAAGTATATGATTAATAATATATATAAGAAATTTTCATTTTATTGTATCCTCTTTTTTTCTAGTAAAATTTTAACTCCTGAGAAAGTTAGTTGAGAAACTGAACATCTAGAAAACTAATCTGTCAGCTTTTCTCACTTTTTCTATATTGCGCAACAAAAATTTTTTCCCTGAATATTTTTCAAGCTTTTTCTAGCAGGAAAACTAGAAATATTTGATTTGCTTATCTAATGTAGCTTTTGAAATAAATTTCTCATAATAGGTAGCTATGATGGAATGAAAAAGCACACTTGACTAAGTTTGGTATAAAAGTTATTTAATATTATTGATCTGGTAATGTTGTCTGTTATTATTGATTTTTAACAGTTACCATGGTTTTCAAAACTTTGCTTTGTTTATTTAGTTCTTTAGATTTGAGTCACATCTACTGTTGGTCAGGGTGCACTCTTGACTCTGTTTGTGGGTTCAAACAAACCTTTTTTTTCCTAAGCAAATCATTAATTTAATAATTTAATTCAGTTCACCATTTCTTTTTTTTTTTTTTTTGGTTTTTGGGTCACACCCGGCAGTGCTCAGGGGTTACTCCTGGCTCCATGCTCAGAAATTGCTCCTGGCAGGCACGGGGGACCATATGGGCACCGGGACTTGAACCAATGACCTTTTGTATGAAAGGCAAACGCCTTACCTCCATGCTATCTCCCGGGCCCCAGTTCACCATTTCTTAAACAACTAAATAATTATCCATTGTTAGTTGTCTGATACTGGATAGGAATAAATGACACCTATTCATAACTCCTGTTTTTACAAGTATTAATTTTGTTCAGCAAATATAAGAAATCAATAGTAATAGATATAGGTAATGCATTGACAATGTATGTTTGTTATATGATACCATTATAAACGAAATTATTTTGTGGAGACCACATCCAGAAAAACTCAGGGATTACTCCTGAATCTGCACCCAGAAATCACTCCTGGAAGGCTCAGGGGACCATCTGGGATGCCGGGGATCAAACCCGGGACCATCCCAGATCAACAGGTGCAAGGCAAACTCCCTACCACTATGTTATCGCTTGGGCCCCTATGACTAAATTATTTTGATGAATCCAAGAAAAAATTTTATATTTTTTAGCAAAAAAAAATTAGTTTAACATTAGGACTCAACTAGTAAAATTTTTAAAGGGAAAAAGGAATTGATAAACTTTACTCTGTTTTTTAAACTGCATCACATAATGAAAATTAAGCTTATGACCATATAAACATCTTGTAAGTGAAAAGAAAAATACAATTGTTTGGAAGAAAAATTATCAAAATTAATGATGAATAAACACTCCCACAGAGAAAGATATACTGCTGGTCTAAACATAAAGTAAATTAATTAAAATCTCACCTAACAAAATTCTAAATATTTAATGAATTATTTTAGTCAACATTTTCCAAAGAAACATAGCAGTGTTAAATATTTCTACTTAACTATATGCTACACTTTACTTATATTTATATAGAGTGTTAATTATGATAAATCAGATAATGTGATCATAAAGACTGAAAGTTTCAATAGCCTGCCATCTGTAAACCAGATGCTCAGGAAAAATAAAACAATGGCTAAAATCCTACTCCAAGGCCTGGAGGAGATATGAAGTGATATCACAACATAAGGAGGTAATCAGGAGTCGAAGGGGACTTCCTTCCTAAGTAACACTTAGTCACAGGCATAGCCAATCTATATTATTGAGACAGCTGATTCAAATGTTAATCTCATCTGGAGTTGTTTTTATAGACAAATCTAGAAATAATGTTACATCTGCTACAAAATGCTAGCCAAATAAACAGACTGTAAATACTAAATATGATTGAGTGGAATTATTTTTAGTCAGTGATTTGATCATTGAAAATCCTAAAAATTATTGAGTTGTTATGATAGATCAACTCTCTGATATGTTCTTTGTAGGAATAATGATAGGAAAATTCAGAAATCATAGTAAAATTGCATATGTATTTATTGATAATATACAACTTAAAATTTATTTTAAAATACATTGGTAAAATATGAAATCATTCATTACCAAGATTGCCTATATAGTAGTAATAAAAGATTAAAAATTAACTCATGTTGTTCATTAACTTAGATCATATTGAATAGGTCATAATGCCACATATAATAAAATAATATACCATAAAATGCTAAAAATATGCTAATATAGCATAAAAATCAGCTTGCACTTTGTTGGGGATTTTTGTTTGTTTGATTGCTTTTGGGCCACACCGGTGACACTCAGGGGTTACTCCTGGCTATATGCTCAGAGATCGCTCCTGGCTTAGGGGACATAGGGGGCACCTGGGGATCAAACTGAGGTCTGTACTAGGTTAGTGCATGCAAGGCAAATGCCCTATCATTTGCGCCATGGCTCCGGTCCCATGTTTGAGATATATTTAAGTTGTAAAATTGTGTGCAGATAAGATATAGTCATACAATTTGCATATACCAAATAATATTTATATTCTCAAGGAAGTCTATATCCTTTTCCTTAAATATGTATGTATGCAAGATATGGGAGCCACTCTCTGGAGAAGGAATATGTTAGTACTAAAGGTTAAGCCAATATAACGGTAGTGGAAAAAATAGTTGTCTGAATAACTCTGATTCTATATTTATATTTGAAAACAGTTAATAATTCTAGAGCAATATTTAAAAATCAAAACGAAGTCACAGACTAAATGTAAAATCATACTAGGACCAGAGATTTATTAATGCAGGTAGGACATTTGCCTTATTCTGGTTGATTGACTATGGATCACTCTGGGCACATTTTATACTTTTATACTTTATGCTCTTTGACCACCAAACAGGGCATAAGCCTGATCGTAGCTGCTTGTAGTCCCCAAACAAAGTAAAACTAAAATTAAAACAAATCAAGTTCTTTTTAGAAAAAAAATATTAAAATTTGAAAATAAACTTCAAAATAATTATAGATCACTGTAACTAGTAAACATGCCAATACTTAAACTTTGCATGTGAAAAATAAAAAATACTTAAATGTTTTGTTTTATTTATTTATTTGTTGTTGTTGTTGTTTTTGGGTCACACCCAGTGGAACTCAGGGGTTACTCCTGGCTCTGAGCTCAGAAATCTCCCCTGGCAGGCTCAGGGGACCATATGGGTTGCCAGAAATTGAGGTCCGTTCAGGGTTAGCTGCATGCAAGGCAAACACCCTACTGCTGTGCTCTCGCTCAGGCTCCATTGTTGTATTTTTCGTTCATTTCTGGTGCTCTCCCAAGTCTCCTGCTTAGAGACCCATGTATTTCAATACTGGGGATGATAGTTTCACGCCTCTCTTAAACTACTAAACTGGGCTTACCAGACTGACTGCTTGTAGTCAGTAACATCCAGGCCTAGAGGGAGTGAAATTTGTGGACTCTGTATCATTTATTATCCAGGTAGAAACCATATTGGAGTCAGCTACATATAAGTAAAGTGTTTAAGCCCTATCCTTTCTAGTTTCTAAAAGAAACTCTATAATTTATGCAGTTATCTAAATACTGATAGTGTTAATGTCATTCTGTTAAAATTAATTATTATTATTGCATATGTAGATAATTTAATATGGATATTTTAAACTATGAGTTTAAAATATTCCATTAAAATGCAATCTATTCCACTCTTCCTATTCTTGTAGGGTTTGGAGAGATAGTACAGCATTTGCCTTCATTGCAACTGACCATATTTAATTCCCAACATTTCACATGATACCCAGAATCCCACTAGGAGTGATGCAGAGAGAAGAACGGTAGCAAACCCTAAACATTACTGAGTTTGACACCAAAACAAAAATTATTGTAATATACACCTGTATTAATAATGTTATTTAATTATTTGCCTTTTATGTTTTTACACTAGTTTGAATGTTATCTGTAAAATATATTTTATTTCTTTATGCTCAGTAATGAATGACTACTACTTAACTTATTAAGGTACAGACTAATGTTAAAAATTATTTAGACACATTAAATACTGAGCAAAACTTAAATGTAAAATCATTTTACACATACAGAAACTTAATACTACTAACTTTTAGAGAGCATTTTAATAAATATAATTAATACTTTAAATAATTTGCAAATATTATATATTAAACCCATGGTGGAGAGCAGTAGGTGAGATATACTAACCACTAAAAGTATATTTTGTTTCATTGCTGAAAAATTAAAATTTAGATCACTATGCCTAAGTAAAATATATAAATGATTTTGAGTATTTTCTACTAGTTAGAATAAGTATGCATATGAATAAACTAATAGTACTGATTTTAAAATTAATTACATAGTGTGAAAAGTGATAGAAGGCATGTGGTCTGTGTGTAACACCTTACTTCTCTGTTCATAAAAAGGGGTGGTTTTATTTTAATATCCCAATTACATTTCTAGTACTTCCAAATATGAATTTATACAGTTATCTCATTAATTATGTTCTACATTTCTCTTTCTTTGTAAAGTCCCAGCTCTACTCTGAGATTTTGCAATTCTCTTTGTAGTGACAGATCATTCTCCAATGGAATATTGAGAGAACAGTGAAAGTTTTTGATGATATATAGCATTATAAAATTCAACAATTGCACTATTACTTATACATCTGCCAGTCTAAACAATTATATGGATAAATAGTATTTCAAGAAAGACATGACTTTACTAACAATTTTCCTTGTCAAAATGTGATATTGCTATTTATAATTTTCTTCCAATCAGTTTTATAAAATGCTTGAATATACATTATTATAAAAGCTGGTCACTTGTATAATTGCTATTTGGCCCTTAAAATTGCCAGTTATATAGGCACCTGGATTTTTTTTAGTAAAACATGCTATTAATATTCAAGATTCAGATGTCTCTTAAACTTTCCTGTCTTTATTTTGCCAAAGTAAATGTGCATTTTTGAAATGGCTACGTCATCTATACCCTGATTTGTCTCATAGAGGCAATTTCTGTCACTCTTGAATTTATGTTAATACCTTACAAGATTCATTACCAGTTAACTCAGTTTCAGGATTTGCAATTTACGTATATGTCAAATAATCTTAATTCCTATTATTTTACTCCTATTAGCAGCATATATGTAATATGTAGACTAAGACTAAAATGAGATATGTTGACACAATTTTTTCACTCAAAATAAATTTAGAGTTTTATTTATTTGTCATAGTAAACATATAACTCATAAACTATTTTATACAGTTTTCAGATTTTGGGGACATGATTTTCTAAGCAAATTATTTAGCTCAGCTGCAAAATTACTCCTCAAATGACTGACCTAACAAAACTTCTTTTAAAACTTTTCATACAATAAAAGCTTCAGGCATAATCATTTTGCTGACAAAATTTGACAGGGCATAGACTTTCAATGTTTTCAAGAGTCACTATAACCTCTGACCCCCCCCAAAGAAGAAATATTTGTAATCTCTTAATCTTTCCTTCTGTATTCCTAAATTTCAATTGAAATCTATTCTAATTCTAGAATTTTTATTTTAGTTTCACATTATTCATTAAAGACAAAAATGCTTTTTACATAACTTAGCATGCTTTTGACAAGGGGAAATGCTTGAATACTTTTTATAGTATTCAATTTCAATAGAACTTAGGTCAATATATTTTAAGTAAAAGAGTATTTAAATATTTTACTCAGCATTTGATTAATGCCTTCTATTATGAGAAATCATAGAATCAGATAGAACTAAGATAAATTGAGTAAGTGTAATCACTCAAAATGACATTAAAAATGAAAATGAAAACACATGGAAGTTTTGTGGGTATATAAAAAATTTTGTGGAGGATTACAGTTTTAAGTTTCTATATTGCAAATAAATAAAAGATTAAAACAATTCTCTTGTCTTAACCATTAAGAATTATACAGATTTCTTTTTTCTTTTTTTTTTTCTTTTCTTTTTTTTCTTTTTTTTTTTTTTGGTTTTTGGGCCACACCTGGCGGTGCTCAGAGTTACTCCTGGCTGTCTGCTCAGAAATACCTCTGGTAGGCACGGGGGACCATATGGGGCACAGGGATTCGAACCAACCACCTTTGGTACTGGATCGGCTGTTTGCAAGGCAAACGCCGCTGTGCTATTGGTTCATTTCAAGAATTATACATTGGGTCCGGGAGATAGCATGGCATCAGTTCGAATCCCGGTGCCCCATATGGTCCCCCGTGTCTGCCAGGGGCAATTTCTGAGCATGGAGCCAGGAGTAACCCCTGAGCACTGCCGGGTGTGACCCCCCCAAAAAAAAAAGAATTATACAGATTTCTTAAGGAGTCTTTTACTATGTATAAAATACTTTTCAGTATAGCTTTTTAAGAAAAATGCAATGTAGCCATACCTAACTCTAAGGGATATAAATAATATTTGTATATAATATATATTTTATATTTAAATTATTAATCAAAATTATTTAATATCCATATCTGCTTTCTTAAGTTTATTTTTAATATAAAATCCTTATTTAAGCACCATAACTGCAAGCATGATTGTAATTGTGTTGGGTCAGTCATACACTGAATACGCCCCTTTACCAGTGCAACATTTTCACCACCAATGTCCATCTCCCTACTTCCTGCCCCTGTATTTGAGACAGGCATTCTAATTCCTCAATTATTAAGATTGTCATGATAATTGTTAGTGTAGATATTTCTCTAACTGCACTCACCATTCTGTGGTGAGCTTCATATTGTGAATCGATCCTTCTGGCTCTCACTCTATTGTCTCTGGGCATTATTACAAAATACCTTTATTTTTTCTTAAAAACCCATAGATAAGTGAGAGTATTCTGTGTCTATCTCTCTCACTCTGGCTTATTTTACTCAGCACAATAGATCCCATGTACATCCATGTATAGGACAGTTTCATCACTTCCTGACAGCTGCATAATATTTTTTGTGTGTATATGTACCACAGTTTCTTTAGCCATTCGTCTGTTGAAGGGCATCTTTGTTTTTTTCAAGTCTGGCTATTGTAAATAGTGCTACATTGAAGATGGTAGTGGGGAAGGGATTAAGAAGAAAAAACATCTAACCCTATCAAGAAATGGGGAGAAGAAATGAGCAGACACTTCCTCAAAGAAGAAATACAAATGGCCAAAAATCATCTGAAAAAAAAAATGCTCCACATCAGTAATCATCAGGGAGATGCAAGTCAAAACAACAAGGAGCCATCCCATGCACAGAGACAGGCACACATCAGAAAGAACTAGAACAATCAGTGCTGGTGAGGATGTGGAGAGACAGGAACTCTAATTCACTGCTGGTGCGAATTCTGTCTAGTTCAGCCTTTATGAAAAACAATTTGGAAATTCCTCAAAAAACTGGGAGTTGGAGAATCCCATATGATTCAGCTATACCACTCCTAAGGATATACCCTGGGAACATAAAATACAATGCTTTCTTAACTTTAAAAAAAATAATTCAAACTCTCTAAAGTAAACAGGAAGAGCTACAATAAGCATTTATTATCATTATATATAATTAGTATAGAATACATAGTTTTTATAAATTTTTACCATATTTAAACATCATAACTGCAAGCATACCATATTTAAGTATGCAGTTGAATTTTCTTAAACATATCAATATTGAATAAAATTCTATAGTGTTTCATCTTACAACCAACAACTACCTGTGAAATTAGTTCTACTCCAAAATATGAGACCTATTTTATAGACCTATTTTGTGCTGTAGTGTTTATTTGATAGTTTGTTATATTTAAACAATGTATCAAATATTTTAATTTTACAGAGGCAGCATTGTTTCATAAGTTTCAGGTTACATACCTCATTTTTTTCCATATTATAATAAAAAACTTTCCATTTTGGTTTTTGGTTCCTAGCCTCTAACTCAATAAATTCTCCTTACCTTTCTGTTAATTTTAGTTTGTGATCTGAGTCTAAATATTTGTTATTGTAATTATTTTCTTTTTAAAAATAATGATTTTTTTATTTAAGCACCATGGTTACAAATATGTTTTTTTGTTTTGTTTTGTTTTGGCTTTTGGGTCACACCCGGCAGTGCTCAGAGATTACTCCTGGCTCCACACTCAGAAATCATTCCTGGCGTACTCGGGGGACCATATTGGACACCAGGATTTGAACCAATGACCTTCTGCATGAAAGGCAAATGCCTTACCTCCATGCTATCTCTCCAGCCCCTACAAACATGTTTACAATTGGTTTTCAGTCATAAAATGCACTTCAACAGTGCAACTCTCTTGCCACAAATGACCCTCATTTACTTCCTTCCTCTTCCCCTGCCTATCTTTGAGACATGCATTGCATTTCTCTATCATTGTCATGGGAGTTATTAGTGTAGTTATTTCTCTGACTGTACTTATCAATCTTTGTGGTAAGCTTAATATGGGCTGTTTTTCCCAGCTCTCATCCCTATTGTTTCTGAGTATTATAACTATACTGTCATTTATTTTTCTTAAATCCCACAGATAACTGAGATTATTCTGTTTATCTCTTTCTCTAACTTATTTCACTGAGCATAATATTTTCCATGCATATTTATATGTAGGAAAATTTTATGACTTCGGTTTTCCTAACAGATGCACTGTATTTCATTGTGTAGATGTGCCACCATTTCTTTAGACAAATCTCTGTTGTCAGTCATTTGTGTTGCTTCCATATTCTGGCTATTGTAAATACCACTCTTATGAACATAGGCGCGCAGAGGGCATTTTTATTGTTTTAGTAGTCTGAAAGTATATCCCATATAGTAGTATTGCTAGATCAATATTGTTTACTTTTTCAAATAATCAATTCTTGCATTTATTAATATTATGTTTTGAGTACTTGATTATCTATACATTGATTTCTGCTTTAAGCTTTAATATTTCCTTTTGTATACCTATTTTTGGTTCTTGTTGTTAATCACTTTCCAATTTTAAGTTTGCCATTAAATTTTTTATGTAGGCCTTGTCTCCCTCTCTGATAAATGCTAGCAATGCTTTAAGTTTTCTTCTTAGTACGGCTGTAGCTGTGTCCTCAAAATTCTGAAAATTTATAACTTTATTTTTATTTGTTTCTAGGAATCTCTTAATTTCTTCTTTGATTTTTGTCTCAGGCCCACTGGTTGTTTAGAAGTGAGCTTTTTTTACTTCCAGGTGTTAAAATTTTTCCTCTCTGTCTTCTTTTTATTTACTTCTGATTTCATTGCTTTATTATCTGAGAACATATTATTTACATTTTATATCCTCTTTATATTCTGTAGTGCCTTGGGGTGTTTTATGGGTTAGCATGTGGTATTTTTTAGAGCAACCAATGTGTATTGTAAAAGAATTAATATCTATTGTTCTGGGGATGGAGAGCCCAATATATACATATATATGTCCTGGTATATATACCATATATATATGGAAGAAATTGTAATATATATTATATATATAATATATATTATACATTATATATAATATATAATATTATATATTACGACAATTTCTTCCATTGCTACTTCCAGTGATCATATATTCTTGTTAGATTTCATTCTGGTTGACCTGTTAAGTGGTAACAAGTCAATTTGAAATCTCCTACTATTATTGTGTTGCTATTGATGTCTAATTTAAGTGTGTCAGCAGTTGTTTTAAATATTTTAATCCCTTGTTGTATGCATATATGCTTATGATTGTGATTATTTCTGTTTAAAATCTCTTGATTATTAAGTAATGTCCAACTTTATCCCTTATAACTTTTAAAATATGTGTTATCTAATATTAGTATGGCCACTCCAGTCTTTTTAAGGGAGTTGCTTGCTAGAGTGATTGGACTCTAACCTTTGAGTTTGAGTGTGTTTTTGTTCTGATTATTTATATGAGTTTCTTGTATGCAGCAAAGTGTTGGGTTCAGTATTTTGATCCATTTTGCCACTCTGTGTCTCTTGTTGGTACATTTAATTCATTGCTATTGAGGAAGATTATTGTCATGATATTTAGCATCATCTTTTAGTAAGAGTTTGGTGTATCTTGTACTCTATCTCAGCTTAAATTAGATATTTCAGTTCATTATTTAAGGCTGGTTTTGAAACTATAAAGTTTCTAAGCTGTTTATCTTTGGAGCTGTATATCATCAGTCTGGGTGTACTACTCTTGGCTATGTATTAATTTTGTTTGTCACTATATATCACCATTGTTTTGGGGCTTTGAAGGTTTCTTATGGCAAAGCTGTGGCAAATCTTAGTGATGCTCATTTTTTTAAACTTTACTTAAGCACCATGATTACAGTCATAAACAGAAAACTTTCCTTCACCAGTGTAACTTTCATTTAAATGTAATTTCCCTTTTTGATATTGCTGCTTTCAGTATTCCTTTTCTATCTATGGGATATGTCATTGTGACTAGAATGTGTCTTGGGTGCTTTCCTTGGTATCTCTTTTGACTGGTAGTCTTCAGGCCTGTAGGATTTGGTTGCATGCACACTTTTTCTCTGGGAGTTTCTCTGCAGTGATGTCCAGGATTTTTGATACCTCTTGGGGGATTTCTTCCTGTGTCTCTGGAACTCCAACGATTCTTATGGTTTTTCTGTTGAGTTTATCAATGTCATCTATTCTCATCTTTTTGCATTCCTTGTGGACTTTTCCCATTGTATGATCATGTGTTTTGAGGCTCTTTAACAACGTATTTTGCTATATAAAATTTTTATGCATCTCATCTTCCAGATTATTGATTCTGTTTCAGCCACTTTTACTCTGTTGGATACACTTTCCAGTGAGGTTCTCATTTCACCCACCAAGCTTTTAACCCTGCTATTTCAATTTGAAGTTTTCTCATTTATTTTCTTATATCCTCTTGATTCTTAAATAGATGGTTGGTACTTTTAGGGTCATTGAAGTTACCATCTTCATTCTCTAAACTTGATGGAGGTCTGAGTTATTCCCCCATTTTCTCAGTTGCAGTGTGATATCATCTATGTCCTGTGATGTCATTCCTTGATTAGGAGAAGTATGGTTGTCCTCCAATGACACTTTTTTTTGGACTCTATACTTTATATGGGCACTACAAATATGGCTTCCATATGCTAAAGCCATGGCCTCTGCCATCACAGTCATAAAGAAAGTTCTGCTACTCTGAGTCCCTGCCTTAGATTCTTTTCCTACAACTGGCACCATGCCTCTGCCTTTGCCTTCACAAAGCAGGTACCGTCGCTCTGAACCTTGGATTGTATCCTTTCATCTAGCTTCTACTGATGCCAAAGTGGCTTTCAGTTTCCAAAGTCATAGCATCTGCAACTGCAATGTGGTTTTCCTATTATTTGTTTATATTTTCCTGTTTAACTGCTCTATATCCCTGATATGAAAAAAATTATCCAGAAGTTGTCTACTTTTTCTTTTACTAGTTCACATATGACATTCTCTAATTTGCTAGATCAATTACCTCATATGGAAAATGGGAACAACTTATCTCAAATATTAAGAATCCTCCAAGGATCTGGAGAGATAGCACAGTGGTAGACATTTGTCTTGCATGCAGCTGACCGCAGAGGAACCTTGTTTGGCATCCCATATGATCCCCCAGACTTCCAGCAGCAATTTCTGAGTGCAGAGCCAAGAATAAACCCTGAACACCTCAGGATATGGCCCCAAAACCGATCAATCAATCAATATATAAATAAAGCCAAAAATACTAAGAATCTGGGTCCAGAGAGATAGCATGAATGTGAAATATGGTGGTTCAAATCCTGGCATCCCATATGGTCTCCCAAGATTGCCAAGAGTGAATTTAAGTGTAGAGACAGGAATAAACCCTGAGCACTGCAGTGTGTGACCCCAAAACCAAAATAAAAAATTAAGAACCCCATAGACCTCACTTCATTTTTCTATTTTATGCAGCTTATGTTACATTTCAAATGTTTTATAATTTCAATGAAATTACAACTTTTTAGAATATAAAATATAAATGTTGTCTTGATAAATCACATCATGTTATATTATGTCAAGATGGTTTTCAGGGTTGAAATCTACCTTGATTTTGGTAGCTTTGTTAGTATTTGTCATCTTTCACAGAAAAGATTCTTTCTCTTTTCTACTCTATATTTTTTAATTTTTTATTTGTAATTATGAGAACAAAGATGAAATAAAGAGGACAAGGTAAAGTTACAGTGGAAGGACAATCATCCATAACAGAATTCTCAGAAGAAGCCCCTATGCTGATATCTTAAATTTGAATTTTCAGCCAAAGAACATTAAGATAAATAAAACAGAATCCATGTAAAATTACTTTGTCCCTCAAGTCCCCAGATTGTAATACATTATAATATTTATTAGCACACAGGCAATCTAAAGCCATAAAACTTATTTGACTCCTTAAACATTAGAGGCATAGTATTTTTTTACATTTCCATGTACATGCATATTAGTTTAAGTTAACCTCAAAAGTTTAAGTGGGTTTTTTTTTAAGGATTAGATTCAAAGGAGCGCAGTAAAAACAGTGTTAGAATGGCAGTTATTGTTTGCATAGGCCCACCAAAATATGAGGGGCATAGAAAGGAATAACCTTTGCCTAAATACAAAGAGACCCTACCCCCGACATTTCCTGGGATAAGACCAACTCTAGGCTCAAGCAAGCTAGATCATCCAATCCAAGACATAGTCTATAGTGGCAATACACTTTTATTTTGCACACCTTCTCTGTTGTTGGTATCATCTTTCTGTATTAAAGATCCTGGAATCTGCATATCTTACATTGAAGTCAGGATGTGGAGCATCCTCTAGTTCCACCTCACAATTAAAGGGCAGTGCAGCGAGCCCTGTCTGTAAGCAGGTCATTGTTGTTGTTAAGTTTTCTCAGTGTTAAGGGAAGTCTCTTTTGAGCAGGTCAATGTCTGAGCAGTGGTAGGGTGTTCCTGTGGTAGAGGTTTGCTTCCAGGCGATGTTATAGACAAACTTGAATGTTTCGTGGATGGCTTCCCTGGTTCAGGGGTGAATGGAAAATGCTCATTCTTCTGAGGCCTGTGCCAGGTCGTTATGTCAATGTTCA
This sequence comes from Crocidura indochinensis, assembly GCA_004027635.1. Taxonomy (NCBI): domain Eukaryota; kingdom Metazoa; phylum Chordata; class Mammalia; order Eulipotyphla; family Soricidae; genus Crocidura; species Crocidura indochinensis. The sequence continues at coordinate 13,312 of PVKC010002388.1, forward strand.
GGGTGTAAGGTCCCTTTGCCCTACAAGATTTGTGTGTTCCAATCTCTATTAGATAAGATCTTATTTGTATGTGTAGTATTTTTCCATTTTAATGTGCCCATGAAAAAAAGGAACAATGCCACATGGCAGTATTGGCGCATATGGGGGCCATAAGAACAACCCCCATTACATGGTTCAATCAAAAGCATTAAACTGGGGGACTCTTTCACCGAAATTCCTTATTGAACAGCTCATATAGAGAAGATTAAAAAGTGGTTAGAATCGTCAGTGTATAAGAGAATATTTAGTAAGACTTCTAGCTGTCAGAGAAAAAACACATAAACTATTCAAAATAAATATGTGTCCATTTTATGTCTTTTGAAATAGTTGGGGGGTTGTTACACAAAATGCACGGCTTTGGTCTGTGATTAAGATCGTGCAGTACTGAAGCTAAAAAGAGTAATGTGGGTTAGTGATGTTGGAGGGGGGTGAGAGAGTTAAGGAGTAAAAATGAGCTTTGTAGGGGTGTGGGAAAGGGCAGAATACAAAATGGACATTCTGGATACGCAAAACATAACATAAGGATAGGGAATACTCTTAATACATGCAGTGTATTAAGAGAAATTTCTAGTGTCAAACTTAGTGCAACTGAGCAGATCTCAGCACACCGCAAGTTAGGATACATCATTTCTGGCTGCCTGGGATGGAATCCAGGGAAAGCCTGAAGGCCAGGGACAGAACAGGGAATGGCTGGGGGCCTATCAAGGCTCCCAGTGCACCTAAGTAAGGGAGAAAGCCTTCCACATGTGGTCTCTCCAAACCCCATGCCGGCTAGAGCTAGCCTCCAGATCAAGAAAGGATCGATAGAGAGCGGAAGCCAGCTTCTGCCCACCCTCCACCCTATGACTTTCCCAACCTAGTGTGCTAGGGGAAGGGCAGGAGAGCTTGGGACCCCATCCAGGAGGGACCCCTCCCCCGACACCCACCTTGTCTGGCTGCCTGGGCTGCCACCCCAGGAAGGCCTGGCACCCCAGGAAGGCCTGGCAGCCTGGGGTAGAAGTGAGGATGGCTGGGGACCTATCAAGGCTCCCAGTACACCCAAGTTAGGGAGAAGGCCTTCCACATGGGGTATCCCCAAACCCCATTCTAGCTAGATCTAGCCTTCAGATCAAGAAAGGATTGATAGAGAGCCAGAAGCCAGGATCTGCCCGCCCTCCACCCTATGCCCTTCCCAGCCTAGTGCTGGGGGAAGGGCAGGGAAAGCTTGGGACCCCATCCAGGAGGGACCCCTCACTCAACACCTACCAGGAAGGGCTGGCGGCTGGGGGCAGAAGAGGGGACATCTGGAAGTCTATCAAGGATCCCAGCGCACTCAAGTTAGGGAGAATGCCTTCAACATGGGGTCTCCCCAAACCCCATGCCACTAGCTCTACTCGATATTTTTAGCAAATCAATTTGTGTCGTAGTTAACACTGAAAACAAAATGATTTATTACCTATGTCTTTGAGATATATAATTAAATTACTTATTTAAGATTATTTTACATGGAAACAATTTTATTTAATTCAATTCACTCAATCATCAGTAGATAACAATTTCTTATAACTATTTATTACATATTTTGTGTTATAAGTTAATTCTATACTTATTTGCAAAATTAATCCAACTTTGGCTATTCAGACATTTAGCTGACTATTATGTACCTAAAATAATTCCATCACGGTGATATATTTATATTTTTGTTTTTATACTATTTTTTTAATTTCTAACATTATAAAGTATTTGAATAGCTTCATGTGTGTTTTCTACCTAAATTCAGCAATTAGTCACTTCTTCAAGGAATTCTGGGTTCTTTTATTGGTAAATGGCATTGAAAGTCAAGATCTGAGCAATAGGAATATTTGCTACTACTGTAGTAATCTTGAATAATTTTATTATTTGTCATATTTCACAGTTATAGATCTCAATGACCTATTTTATTTAAATGAAGTATAAAGAGATCTACTCAGATTCCATTGGTAATGCTGACAAAACAGAATTTAGAATTATGAATAAAGCATTATTTTATGGTTTGTACCAATTTAGGGTTATAATATTTTATAAAGTATTATATCTCTATGCCACTTAATAAATTGAATATATATACTGTTAATACCTTTGCAGCAAATATTTATGAATATTTTTCTTCATATTTTTCTTTTTCCTCTTATTCATTCTCACCAAGTCTATATATACTTTATTTTTTTTATACATGACCCCCTCCCATTGTTCTTGTAGGTGGAGTACAGGTTCACTCCCTATAGTAGCCATCCTGACAGTGAAGAATGAGAGTTTCTTGGGTACCAAGTCAAAGATGATGGTATTATAGGCCTAAATATATCTAGAGGTGAAAGACTGTTCCTCTCACAAGGTAAGCATATGCTGTACCACTTATTTCTCTTGACCTAGACACTAATTACATTAAATATTTTGAAATTTGAGTGGTTTCTAGTTTAATTAAACACTAAGTTGGAATAAAATTTATATATAAGTAATACCTCTGCTTCAACTGCCTAAATTTTTGTTCAAAGAAAGCTATATTTTTCACAATTTATTCACAGGAATATTGAAATCTTTGGTATGCTTTCCAAAATTTACAGTGAATGTTTGAGGAATTTTCAGGGTTTTTTTATTTCTTCTCCTGACTTTGCTGTGAAATCAAAGTGTATTTTTCCCTGACATTACTTGCAAATGTGTAATATGTTTCTTTAGGATATTTGCCTTTGCCTTCATTTTTTCAAAGCAGAGGTTTAGTGGAGTTATTACAGAAAATAGGTCTAAAGACTTTATTAAATTATAGAAAAATATGGATATTAAATTATATAGTTGAAGAGGACTAATAGAACACAGGTTGACTATGATTTAATTGTAATAAACTTAATAATTGTCTTAGATCTGCTAAATATTTTATTAGTAAATTTGTTTTACAAGGCAAATATATATATGGCTGTTTTTGTAAAACAAATGGATTTCTTGGGCCATACACATGGCGGCACTCAGGGGTTACTACTGGCTTAGCACTCAGAAATCAGTGCCAGCTTGGGTGAATCATATGGGATGCTGGGGGATTGAACCATGGTCTGTCCTAGGCTGATGCCTTACATAGCTGCTCCATAGCTCTGACCCCCCAACAATATATTTCTTTAAGAATATATATAACGAGCACCTATTTTACACTTCTTATTCCAATTCCAGTCATATATCTTCTAATTAGACAAAGAATTTCTATAGAATTAGTCCTACTATGCCATATAGTAAGAACAGAATTTAATTAAAATCATAATTTGTGGTTGTTCCCAGAATATGAAGCAAAAAAAAAACTAAATAAATTAAGAAGCCTATATGCCACATATCAGATAATTTAATCATGTGAAGAAGTTGCAATATATTACAATAAATTGCTGTTCTTAAAGTCAGTGACATTGTAAAAAAATGTAGGTAAAGGAATAGACACATATTTCAACGATTCTAACTCAAGGAAATTGTGAGCTCTTTTTAAAATTAGCACAGACCTAAAGGAATATGACTGAAATCTGGAAAATAGCACCTTTTTGCCAGATAGAGACAGACCTTGAATACAATGAAAAGGAGTTTGGATTAGCAGAGTAATACAATTCACACATAAATTTTACACAGGAAGCTCCAGCTGGCTATGGAACACAATGAAGAAAATAACCAGTAATTGAATAAAATAAGAAAAATCAAAACCAACATCAAAATATGGCCTGCATCTCAGAGGATTGGCCTTTAAAATTGACATATGGCATGTAAATATAAGTGATACAATAATATTATTGAATTAAAATGACTTTTTTATTCAGTTATTGCAATCTTTTGTTAATAATGACTTGATAAACAAATGCAGAAGGATAAAGAATAAATAAAAAGCTATCATATATGGAGAGATTAGGTACAAATTAAAACTCACAGGTGGTCTTGGAGTTGAATTAAGTTGTTACAAGACATTTTCAAATTCAAGTACAGAGGGTCTCTGAAATTTTCACTAGATCTTGAAAAAAGTAGCCAGCGACCCTTCTTAGTTAATAACCTAATAATCCCCAGAAAATGATAGTTCAAGAAAAATTCTAGCTCTGTATCAGTTTTTAATCTGCTCTCCAAAAATAGCCCTAGTGATTTGTATTATCCCCACTTTACTGTCAATTGAGCTGTAGGTTCCATTATTATAATGTGAATATTTTTCTATGAATGAAATTATGATTATACATAATTGTCTTGATTCCTACACCAAATAAAAATCAATGCATTAAAATCTTTTAGCAGGTTACAGAGCAGCATCTATCTATATGTATGTTATCTATATATCATATATCTTTATATAGCACATATACATACACTTATATGTACATATATACATATATAACATACATATAACATATCTATATATGTTATTATATGTTATTAAAATGCTGAATTTTTCATGTAAGAAGGAATGGAATAAATAGAAGAAAGGAGAGAAAGGAAAGGACAAAAAATGTAAAGAAAACAGGTCATTTGGATGTTTATTTAGACGGGACAATCAAAGAAAGACAGAAAATGATGCAGTAGATATAGGAAGAACGCAAAAATCACACTTCACACTTGTCATAAATGCATTTGGGGGGACTACAGTGTGCAATACTGCTTTTAGAAGCTTTAACATATAAGAACTAAATTGGTTTTCTCTATTCAGACCTTTTTCTGACCATACCCATTAAGCACTACTGTAAAATTGGCTTTATTAGCCTAGAGCTTCTAGTAAGCACTTTAGCTTTTTAAAAGGGTGAATATCACAGACCCTTATACCCTGAATAATTGGGATATCAGTAGTGCCTTAATTTTATTCATGGAAATTTACATTTGATTTCCATTAACCTTAATAGGAGACTATTTCCAAACAGCCATGGATGATTGGTATTTCAGAATAATTCAAGATAGAGTTACTTCATTTGATATTTTGTTACAAATGTCAACAACTTCCATTTAAAACTAAGTATACATTATGTTACTTCCTCCTAGGTAATTCTCCACATGGATAAAACATTATTTCATAAAATTTTAATATTAGAGAAAGTACTGTACCCTTTACAGGTATTTAGAGGTCTTTAGAAAACGAAACTATGCTGTACTAATTAAAAATAAATAGTGCAGTGTATTTTCTTTGTTTTTGTTCTTATTCATACAGTCCCTTCTATAACTGAATTTGATTGTTAAGGCACGGTACTTGTTCCAATATTCTCAAAAATCGCAATTCTGGATTTCTCTACTTTATTTCTCTATTTGAAATTTCTCCATTTATTTTACCTTTCTAATTTTATCATTAATAACAAAATATTGTGCTTCAATTGAATTGGTGATGTGTACTTGTATTCTTTTTTGTTTGGAGGAGGGCAGTACACCCAAAGGTTCTTGTTATCACTCTGGTTCTGGATTCATATATCATACTTGGAGTTACTCAGGGAAATAATGGGATCTAACCTAGGTTACTCATGCAAAGCAAGTGTCCTGACCGCTGCAGTGTCTCTCCAGCCAAACATCTTCTCAGTCAACTAACATAAAATTATTTTTCCTTAAAAAGTAGAAAATTCAATAAACATAATTGTTTGGCATCATATATTCAATACACAATTTGTGTATATAATTTTAATATACTTGTAGTTATACATAATTAACTATGATGTAGCTATATAAAATAGTATATTAAAAACTGAATTATGTCATTTCAGAAATGTTTATTTTAATGGTTTGGGGTAACACCAGAAAAGTTTAGGGCTGATTTTAGCTCTGCTTTCAGGAATTACTCTTGATGCTACTCAAGGGGCCTTATAGGCTGCTGCTGGTAAAAAAAAAAAAAAAAAAAAAAAAAAAAAAAAAAAAAAAAAAAAACAGGTCAACACATGCAAGGTAAATGGCCTACTATCATTTGGAACTTTTTTTTAGAAATTTTATTGCTAAGGCTTAGTATAGAAAATAATAGGATTAGCAACTGGGAGAGACTGAGGGGACCTGTCAGCATTGCTTGTTTCTCTTCTCTTCTCTTCTGCCTCTTAAAGCTTTCCTGAGAAGACCAGGAAGGGCTCAGAAAAAAAAAAAAAAGTATACTAGAGGCGCCCAGGCTGAAAGGTCAAGAAAGACTGAGTGAAAACCAGCTACCAGAGGAGCCCGACAGAGAGATTAATCCTTTGTCTGTGAATGTGGGAGGGGTCTACCGCTACTGTGAGATTAGCAACTGGGAAAGACTGAGGGGACCTATTGGCTTTGAGTGTTTCTCTTCTATTTCCTGAAGCTCTCCTGAGAGGGCCAGGAAGGGTCCAGCAAAAACTGACTGCTAGAGTCTCCTGAAGAGCATGGCTGCTCTGCTTCACTTCACAGCCATGCAATTTTTCTAGCTAATGAACCCCACCATAACATGCAGAAAATAATCACACTACAAGAGTGACAATGGGGAAACCTTGCAGACAAACACCATGCACAGAGAATGAGTATGATAGCTGTGATGATTAAAAAAATATCAACCATCTGATTAATATCTCAAATAAGGAGTTTAGAATAGAAATAAGGAGAATCCTCAAGGAATTCAAAGACAACAGAGGTCTAGTTGAACAGAACACAAAGACAGAAATCAGAAAACTCCAAACTAAAATAACAAATCTGAAAAACATAGTAGTTGAACATAAAAACTCAATATGAAGCCTCTACAACAGGGTAACAGCAGTCAAAGACAGCATCAGTGAACTGGAATATGAATTGCAGAACAACTTCATACCGCAGAAGAGACTGTAAAAGAACTTTAAGGCAAATGATCATACAATGGAAAAAGTGCTCAAAGAAATGCACCAATACAGAGACAAAGAGTGGCAAAATGAATCAAAAAGGTGAATCCAACCTTCTTCAGCCTACAAGAAACACACCTAAATATGTTAGAACAAACATAGACTCAAAATCAAAGGCTAGAAGAAAATAATCCAAGCGAACAATGCAGTTAAAAAAGCTGGAGTGAGCCATTCCCCTCTTTCTTCCCTGGACTCCAGGCCTTTCCTGGGTGTCGGCTTAGGTGGCTGGAAGTGGGATTAAGGTGAAACCTTTAGGGGCCCTAGACTTCGCACCCCCTACTCTAGGGAGGAGGAGCACTGGGAGGTGCCAGGCAGATAATATGGCTTCCGGTTCTCTCTGATCCAGGAGGCCAGCTCTTCCCAGGTATGGGGTTATGGGACGACTCATGCCAGACACCTTCTCCCTAGCTTGGTGGGGAGGGGGTGCTGGGAGGCCTGGTAGGCCCCCAGTCGTTCCCATTTTTCTCCCCTGGACTCCAGTTCTTCCCTGGGTGCCGGCTGAGGTGGACTCTATAGTGGTCCTCTTGCTTTCGCCCTTTTCTTTTCCACCTCTAATGGGGGGGTGTATGGGGAGGAGGGCAGCACTGGTGTATGTTGGGACATTCACTGGTAATTTTTTTCCTCATTGGTCTCCATTTTAAAAGCTGCGCAAGGCACTAGTCCCTACACGTACCTTATATATTGAAAAGAAAAATGAGAGTATGGAGTCTCAGGCTGGGAAGAAACAAGTACTCTTTTCCTACTCGTTTACTCTCAGTGGCCTCTTGGCCTTTTCCTTCTGTCATTGTGTTACTGTCGTTGCTACCATACTAGGTTTCTGATTAGTTCCCACTCAAATGCATTTTCCTACAATGGAACTGCAGAGAGTCATTTTGCAGACTCCAGAAGGCTAAATCACAGACCAAAGAGGTGTCCAGGATTCAGCAACCTCCTCCTGACTATCTCTAATGGCATAAAAGAGAAACATACCTCCTTTGAATCTTGTAGATATATTCCCTCAACCGCTATAGCTATTATTAAATATCCCCTTAAATGGTGATAATTGTGTCCACTGTCTTATGTCAGATTGTTTATTTTCCCCACTTTTTATCTTTTCTTCTCATTGTGAACTGTTCAAAAGGAATTTTGGTGAAAGAGTCCCTCAGTTTAATGCTTATGTTTGAACCAAGTCACGGGGCTTGTTGGACTTGTTCTTGCGGGCCCCCATATGTGCTGATAACGCCACGTGGCATTATTCCTTATTTGCATAGGCACATTAAAATGGAAAATACTATAAATACTAATAAGTTCTTATCTCATAGAGATAGAAACATACAAATCTTGTAGTACAATGGGACCTTACACACTGAACATTGACATAATGACCTGGCACAGGCCTCAAAAGAACGGGCATTCTCCATTCACCCCGGAACCAGGGAAGTCATCTATGAAACATCCAAACTTGTCTATAACATCGGCTGGAAGCAATCCTCTACCAGGGAAGGCCCTACTGCTGCTCTGACATCTATCAACTCAAAAGAGTCTTCCCTTAACACTGAGAAGACTTAACAACTACAATGACCTGCTTACTGCACAGGGCTTTCTGCATTGCCCTTTAATTGTGAATGGAAATTAGAGGACACTCCACAGCATCCTGACTTCAATGTAGAATATACAGATTCCAGGATATACAGATTATAGAAACATGAAACCAACAACAGAGACTGTGCGAAAAATAAAACTATTGGCAGTACAGACAATAACCTGGATTGGACAAACTAGTTTGCCTGGAGTCTACAGCTGGTCTTATGACAGGAAACTTCAGGGGTAAGGTCTCCTTGTATGTAGGCCAAGGCTTTTCCTTCCCATGTCTCCCATATTTTGGTGGGGCTATGCAAATGATAATTGCCAGTCTAACACCATTTTTACTGTGCTCCTTTGACTCTAAACCTTAAAAAAAAACACATAAACTTTTGAGGTTAACTTAAACTAATATGCATGTGCATGGATATGTAAAAAACTACTACGCCTTCAAGTTTAAGAAGTTACATAAATTTTATGGCTTAAATTGCTTGGTGTACCGCTAAGAAATATTATAATGTACTACAATCTGGGGACTTGAGGGAAAAAAATAATTATACATGGGTTCAGTGTTATTTTTCTTAATGTTCTTTGACTCAAATTTAAGGTGTCAGCAGGGGTATTTCTTTTGAGAACTCTGTTTTTAGGTATTGCCCTGTCACTGTGAACTTTACCTTCCTCTTTCTTTGCATCATTGTTCACATAATTAAAAATAAATTAAAATAAAAAGCTGGAGCAGCATACTAATATCAGATGACACCAACTTTACACTGACAAAAGTTATAAAAGACAAAGATAGACATTTTCTACTAATAAATAAATATGTACAACAGGAAGAAATTGTACTACTAAACAAATCTTCACTCAATGAGTGGCCAGAAAAATATCTTACACAATTATTAACAATTTGAGATGACATAAATAATAAAACAATAATTGTGGGAAGCCTCAACACTGCCCTGTCAACAAGTGATAGGTCAACCATACTGAAAACCAACCAAAATATACTAGACCTGAAAAAGAAAAATGGAAGAAAGAAGCCTAGTAAATATATATATATAGGACACTCCATACCAGAAACCTGGATACACATTCTTATTCAGTGTACGTGGGTAATTCTCCAGGATAGACCACAAGCTGGCACATAAAACATACCTCCATAAAATCAAGAGGATACAAAATTTGGAGGCTTCCTTCATGAACCACAAGGCTCTGAAATTAGATGTGAACAACAAAAGGACACAGAAGAAAAACTTTAACAGCTGAAATTAAACTGAACAACCTCTGGGTCTGAGATTAAATCAATGAGGAAATCAAAACTTTCCTGGAAACAAAAGATTATGAAGACACAATTTATCAGACTCTTTTGACACAGCAAAATCAGTACTGAGAAGAAAATTTACAGCTTTTCAAGCACATATCAGGAATCATAAAGTGGCATACCTGAATAGCTTAACGATACAGCTTATAAAATAAGAACATGATCAAGGAAAGGAACCCAAAATAGGGAGACAGATGGAAATAAAAATTTAGAGCAGATCAATGAAGTGGAATCTCAAAAAACAATCCAAAAGATCAACGAAAGCAGAAGTTGGTTCTTTGAAAAAATAAGGAAGTTTGATTTGATAGACCATTGGCAAAACTCACAAAGAGAGATAGAAAATTGATAACCCATATTAGAAATGAAAACCGGGAGATCACTACAGATATTGGAGAGATTCAAAGGTAATCAGAGACTACTTTGAGAAACTCTATGCCACTAAACATGTGAACCCGGAAGAAATGGATAAATTCTTCTATTCTTATAATCTTCCATGGTTGAATTAGAAGAATGTAGCATATCTAAACACCCCGATTAATATTGAGGAAATTACAATGGTAATCAAATGTCTGCCCAAAAACAAAAGCCCAGGCCCAGATGGATTCACTAATGAATTCTTTCAAACCTTTCAAGAGGAACTACTATGAATCCTGGCCTGAAATTGGAAAAATTGAAATTCCTGAAATTGGAATCCTTTCATGAAATTGGAAAAATAGGAACACTTTCAAACAGCTTTTATGAGGCCAAAATTACCTTGATACTAAACCCAGACAGAGATGCTGTCAAAAAAAAAAATTACAGACCTGATGAGCGCAGATGCAAAAATCCTCAACAAAACCTTGGCTTCAAAATTAAGGTGTCAGCAGGGGGCTTTAAAAAATCCTGGCAAATAGGATCTAATGCCTCAACAAGAACATCCACTATGATCAAGTAACTTTCATCCCCAAAATGCAAGAATGTTGTAACATCCGTAAATCTATCAATATAATAAACCACATCAACGACAAAAAAAAAAAATCACATGATCATATCAATAGACACAGAGAAAGTATTTGATAAGGTCCAACGCCCATTCTTTTTGTTTTGTTTTGTTTTTTGGGGCCACACCAGTTTGATGCTCAGGGGTTACTCCTGGCTAAGCACTCAGAAATTACCCCTGGCTTGGGGGGACCATATGGGATGCTGGGGTGATTGAACCATGGTCCTTCCTTGGCTAATGCTTGCAAATCAGACACCTTATCTCTAGTGCCACCTCACCGGCCACCAAACCCATTCTTGATAAAAAAAAACAAAAAAACAAAAAAACACCTCTCAGTAAGATTGGAATGAAAGGAACTTTTCTCATAGTATAGTTAAGGTATAGTTAAGGCCATCTAACACAGTCAATCTTAAATATCATCCACAATGGAGAAAAACTAAAAGCCTCCCCTCTAAATTCTGGTACAAAACAAGGCTATCCTCTCTCACCACTGCTATTCAATATAGTGCCGGAAGTAGTTGTGATAGCAATTAGGCAAGAAAAAGATATCAAGGGAATCCAGATAGAAAAGGAAGAAGTCAAGATCTCACTGTTTGTATATGTCATTGTACTCTATATATAAAACCCTAAAGACTCTAACAAAAAGCTTCTAAAAACAATAGATTCATATAGCAATGATGCAGGCTACAAAATTAAAACACAAAATTCAATGGCCTTTTAATACACCAATAATGTTAGGGATCAAATGAATATTAAGAAAACAACCCCATTCACATCTGTGTCACACTAAGTATCTTGGAGTCAACTTGACTGCAAAGATGAAGGACTTATACAAAGAAAACTATAAAACCCTGCTCCAAGGAATAAGAGAGGACACATGGAAATGGAAACACATACCCTCATGGATTGGCAATATTAACATCATTAAAATGGCAATACTTCCCAAAGCATTGTACAGATTTAATGCAATCCCTTTAAAGATACCCATGTCACTCTTCAAAAAGTGAATCAAATAATTCTGAAATTCATTTGGAACAATAAACACCCTTGAATAGTTAAAGCAATCCTTGGGAAAAGGTATATGGGAGACATTACTTTCCCCAACTTTAAACTGTATTACAAAGCAATAGTTTTCAAAACATCATGGTATTAGAATAAAGACAAACCCTCAGATCAGTGTAATAAGCTGAGTACTCAGAGAATGTTTCCTTGACAAACAATACCTAATTTTTGGTAAAGTAGCTAGACATCCTAAATGGAGTAAGAAAAGCCTCTTCAGCAAGTGGTATTGGCACAGCTGGGTAGCCACTTGCAAAAAAGCGAACTCAGACCACAGCTAACACCATATATGAAGGTAAAATCCAAATGGATTACAGAACTTGATATCATACCTGAAATCATAAGGTATATAGAACAACACTTAGGTAAAACACTCCATGACATTGAGACTAACGTCATCTTTAAGGAGAAAACAGCATTCTCTAAAAAAACGGAAGCAGAGATAAACAGATGGGAATATATTAAGCTCAGAAGCTTATGCATATCAACCTCAAATGAAGTAGTGCACAGGATACAAGAGCCACCCTCTGAGTGGAGAAACTATTCGCCCAATACCCATCAGAGAAGGGGCTAATCTCCAATAAATAATAAATACAAGGTACTAATGGAACTTTACAAGAAAAAAATATCTAATCTCATCAAAAAATGGAGAGAAGTGATCAGACACTTTGACAAAAAAAAGAAATACAAATGCTCAAAAGGCACATGAAATTTTCTTATACATGGAAATACATGGGATCTAATATGCTGAGTGAAATAAGCCAGAGGGAGTGAGGATAGATGCAGAATAGTCTCACTCATCTATGGGTTTTAAGAAAAATAAAATATATTTTTCAATAATTCTCAGAGACCAAAGAGAGGAGTGCTGGCCTGCCAGCTCATGACATGAAGCACACCACGAAGAGTGATGAGTTCAGTTAGAAAAATTACTGCATTGAGAACTATTATTACAATGTGAATGAATGAGGGAAGTGGAAAGCCTGTCTAGACTACTGGTGGGATTTGAGTGGGGAGGAGGGAGATTTGGGACTTTGGTGAAGGGAATGTTGCACTGGTGAAGAGGGGTGTTCTTATAGGACTGAAACCCAACTATAATCATATTTGTAATTAAGGTGTTTAAATAAAGATATATATAAAATAAATACAAATGGCCAAAAGCACATAAAAATGCTCCACATCACTAATCATCAGGGAGATGCAAATAAAAAAGAAAGAAAATTATGTTGCTCATTTACTACTAAACTATATCAGAACAAATCGAAGCATTATTAACTTACTAAGTTTAAACTATGCATTCATTTATATTTCAAAGATTAATAGTAAAATACAAGCAACCAATATTATTGCATATGTATTTATTGGGAACTCAAGAATTTAAAATTTAATGTTAGAAAATTATTATTCTGGGGCCGGGTGGTGGTGCTGGAGGTAAGGTGCCTGCCTTGCCTGTGCTAACCTAGGACAGACCACGGTTCGATCCCCCGGTTCCCCATATGGTCCCCCGTGCCTGCCAGGAGTGACTTCCAAGCGAATAGTCAGGAGTAACCCCTGAGAGTCACCGGGTGTGGCCCAAAAACCAAAAAAAAATAAAAAAGAAAATTATTATTCAAAATGATTATACAAACATTATAATGAGTATACTCAAATAATATTCATAGAAAGATTTAAAAAATCACGTAGCTATACAGAGATATTCTGATACTGGGTTCCTCATCCCAAACAATGCTATAAGAAATTGAATAATATATTTTAAAGCTAAAATAGAACTCTTAAATATAATTGTAGATGATAAAAAACTATATAAATGCATTATTTGGTCCATAAAGCCATTGGCGACAATTTTAAACATCCAGTAATTATACACTTGAACCTCTCTCTCAAGTTCAACATAAAGTTAACACTCACCTCAGGGCTTACTAAAACTTGCCTGGTCAAACCTTAACTTTTTCTGTATAACTATAAGAAACTCTAAATTCTAAAATCTCTTCTTCAAGGACTGAAAGTGTAAAAGATGGGTAGATCTATTGCCTTGTATGCTGCTGACTATGTTCACTTTTAGCATCTCATAAGGTCCCTTTGGTCCTACTAGGAAAGATTCCTTTGTGGAGTGTTAGGAAAACAATTAGTATCATTGATTTGATAACAAAGTCAAATGAATGAATAAGTAAATTAATAAAGAAAGAAAGAATTAAAAAGTATACTGCAAATATTTTAGAATTATGTGACTAAGAACAGAGCTAAATTTATTCCTAGTGATTTTATTTGCACCTTTACAGAAACATATGTCTAAATAGCATTGTTCAATTATTATGTTTTTACTTTAATGATATCACAGGAGTTATGTACTTGTGATGTAAATATAAAGGATTATTTATACCAATACTTATAACTAAGATCTGTACATAGAATTATATTTTCTAAATTCTCCAAATTCAATCCTTAATTCAAAAGGTATCTATAGAGACAGAATGAATTTTTAAAATTTATATAGTCTTTGTTACAACAGCATTCCATTTAGCTTTGAATTTGTTTTAAAGTAAATTCTTTCCAAGAAGAAATGCAAATTATTTCCAGACATAAGTATTTTAACATTTATTTTTCCTCAATTGCAAGATTTTAGGTGTTTTATGTAAAAATCAAAATATAAGCTACAATTTTTAAAAAAAAGTTTCTATAAGCATAACTTATAAGAGTATAAAGCTGTATAGTCTTTAAAGGTAATTCTTTACTAGGCAATTCCCACCAACTAAGTGCCAATATTTCTGGATCATAGGCCATTGATGAGATCACCCAGCATTTTTCTTCTGCCTTATTTCATGACACTCTCTAATAGTCATGTTGTAGCAAAAAGGCACTCTTTCGTGTGCTTTTAAATAACTTTGTAGTATAAGTTATATTATTAACATACAGAGACACAGTCCCATAATACACAGATATATAGGGTAGATATAATATTTTAATGCATCACACTTAGAAGTTCTTAGGGAAATTAGAAGTTACTTCTGTTGGTGCTCAGATAACAATGTATTACTTGTATCAAACCTAGTATTGGCTCATCAATGTATAAACTACAAACTTTTGTAGTACCTCCTTCCATACTTTTTTTATCCACTACTCTGGTTTTAGATATTTGGATTATTCCAAATCTTAATTACTAAAGTAGTGCTCATGAACATAAGTGTGCAGACAATTTTTCAAATTAATGTATTTATATTCTTAGATAAATGCTTAGAAAGAGAATTCCTTAGTCATATGGTAAGTATACTTGAGATTTTTAGATAACTTTACTTATTCTTCCATAGAATAAACTAATTTATGTTTTGACCACAGTGAATCAAGGTTCTTTTTTATCTACATTGTTGCCTGTGCTCATTTCTGGACTTGTTGAGAAAGGCCATTCTCACTAGTGTGGTATTTATTATCTACTTCACAGTCATTTCAATTATATGTTCATTTCAGAAATGCATACATATTTCACCATAACATATAAATGTAAATATGGAAAATGAGTTTTCTTTTGTATATTTAGCTAAAATAATGATATACAACATTAAAATAACTTTTTATATATTCATATTTTTGACACACCATATGGAAGTTATAAAAATATTCTTATTTTTTCATTATTAATGATGTGCAGTATTGGGAAGAGATAGGTGGAAGATTATTTCTAAGAAAATAATGAGTTTCAAAAAATTTCAAAACAGTGTTAAATCTTGGTAGATTGCTCTGTTTGGGCTATTTATTGTAAATGAGACTTCTACTATGTAGGGACAAACATAAATCATTATTTTTATATGTCAGTGGTTTCACATAGCCATATTTTTCTGAAAAATGAAGAGGGAAAAACTAGGACTAATGATCTCAAACATATATGAATTCTTAGCATATTTATGTATAAGTAAAGCAGGAAAGACTGTCAGCGTTCTCTCTAATTAAATTATTATTAAATTGTAGGGGAAATAGAATTATATATAGCTCATCTCTCAGAAAGAATATGATAAACCTCTACCAATACAATTATTTTTCTCGAGGAAGCCTTCTTAAAGGTCATGATTATGCCCTTTGAATCAAATATATCAAAACTATGTCATTTTTTATATCCTTAAATGCAGTGACATTTTGCAAAATTTAGAAATAAAAGTTTTTTCTAGAATTTATGCAGTGTATTTCAGGATCCACACTTGCATTTAAAATGAAAGTATTAAAACTATTCTTCAGATTAAATATTGTAAATAGTCAATTAATTTTTTTCTAAATTGTCATAGAAAATTTTGTTTCCAATTCAGGCTTAGATTATGTTATATATAAATTGTTTTAGGTATTCACAAAGTCTGGGTAAAATAAGAAATTTGGATTTTAATTAATTGAAATTGATAAAGTAACTTGCAAAAAGCTCATTATGTTTATTAGAAGAGGATTCACATCTATAAGTTAGAATTTTGTTTTCAATTTTACATGATATATCTAAGAGAGTTTGGAGCATGAAAGAAAAATTGTTAACAATTCTCTTTTGAACATTATTTTACCCAATGCATCCTTGTTTCCAGTTAGTTCCTTTTTTTTTCTTAAATTCTTTTAGAATATTCATTTTCAAAAGCTTTATCTGTAGGGGAAGTCTTATTAAAATTAAATTTACTTTCAAAAATGATAAAACACAGCAAATAACTAAATAACTATAGATTCTAGGTCAGAATGTTAAAAAAAAACAGCTCTTCTAAAATTCACATATCAATCCAATAAAATGAAAGCCAACAGAGAAAATACTTTATAGATGTCAACAATCTTCTAAATTTTACATGGTGATGCATAAATCAACACAATAATGAAGAATAAAACAGAGTTGAATGCTGAATCATCTACTAAACTTTAAAATTCAATAGAAAAACAAAACAGCCTAGATAGTATGTTATTGGCAAATAAGTAGGTAAATAGAACTTTGCATCAGAACATAGTGTAATGAACTAGAACTGCACAGTGATTTCGATAATAGTGAAAGCAATAAAATTTTTAAACAACAAAACTTGAAATAATTGTCTAATGAAAACTAGGTATAGAGTTTATAATTTTCTGAGAAAATGACTTAAAATTGAACATAAAGGTTATTTTCTGCTACAAAATATAAACCATAATGATAACAAGAGGAAATCTATATAGCCTTAAAATGAGGATAACAATTTAGATATAACATTAATGGTTGGTTGATGAACTATGTGACTGGCAATATAAGTAAATTGCAAAATAAATAAATAAATTTTAATATATATTTTCAGAAAATGATAAATAACATGATAAAATGATAATATGATACAATAAAGAGGAAAGGTTCCTGACAGCACACACACACACACAACACACACACACACACACACACACACACACACACATACACATAAGAAGAAAAACCCTGGGAAATGGCAATGAGAAGGTTTGAAGTCAGTGGTTGTTCCCATGACAATATGATTCAAGAGTGGAGAAACCCTGAATCTTTTAGGCCACGGAAATTTCCTTCCTTCACCAATACTTACTGTGCCTATACAACAACAATAACAACAACAAAAAAAGTGGAGTAACACAAACCCTGCCACGCAGTACTTTTTCTGGTTTTGTTTTATTTTTGTTTGCTTTTTGATATTCTTTTCCTTCTCTTTTTTCTTCCACTTTTTCCATTCTTTTCCACTTTTGTGGATATTACTCGGTGATTTGTTTTCTTTTTTAGTAATTGATACCAAATTTTTTTCTCCTCTTTTTCTTAACCTTTTTATCTCCAACAGAATAACATAACTTGAATCATTCAGCCCCATAAATTGAGGGGGCAAAAGAATGATACCAGGACCAGTCATATGAACATCTAGTGTAAATAAAAAATGACCAGACTGGAACACCAAAATACCCAATCTTTAACAAGTTGTAAGGTGGAAACCAGTAGCACTAGGATTCTGGGGGCTAAAGGAGGGAGATGTGGGAGACATGCTGGGAACAGGAGTGGAGGGAGGACAACATTGGTGGTGGGAATGCCCTTCATTCACTTTCACTATGTATCATAAATAATTCTGTGTAATAAACTTCAGTCACAATAAAACAAAGAAAAATAATGCTCCAAAAATGATAATGTGATAAATAAACAAGTAAATAAATAACATGATAAATAAACAATAAAACACAGACAATGGAGACATATTTTCAAATATATTCCTAATTGCTCCTGATTAATGCCTGTGTTCCAAAATATGCAAAACTTATCATCCGACAATAAGAACCAAAACAAGCACTTTTTTTTTTTTTGGTTTTTGGGAAGCACCCGGCAGCGCTCAGGGGTTACTCCTGGCTCCATGCTCAGAAATCACTCTTGGCATGATTGGGGGACAATATGGGATGCCAAGATTCGAACCGATGACGTTCTGCATGAAAGGCAAATGCCTCACCTAAATGCTATCTCTCCTACAACAAACACTTTAGTGGAACAAAGATTGTAAGTGATGCTTGAAAAGAGAAGGTATCTCAAAATCAAACATGTCATAAGAAGATGTCACATTATTTGTCATAAGAACATGAAAATGAAAATAAGGAATCACTACATGTCTATTTGAATGGCAATATGTAAAATAGTAAATTAAGGACACAAAATCCTACAGGCTTTGGGAACACTTCAGTGGGAACACTTTTCAACAGCATGTGGAAAACAAAATGGATGGCTTGACGAAGTATTATTTCATTTCTTATAAAACTAACATACTTTACCATATAATTCTATGTCCCTAATAATTAGTCATAAAGTTATAAGTTTATATCTAAGAGAAATTTGCAAAGATGTTGCTACCAGCATTATTTGTGTTCTTTAAAATGACTTTTAATTGGCAAGTGGATAAGTTGTGGTACATTTACACATTATGTTATACAGTAGTCTGACAACTAATTTGACTTTTGAGACTAGGCTGCAGAACGTACAAGGTACACTGCAACCCAGAGTTTGATTTCCTCCTTGTATCACATAGTCTCTTATGCAGTATTAGTGATTTCCAAGATTATGGATTAGATCTCAAGCATCAACATTCTTCTTATCAAAAGTGAACAGAATAGTAATAAAAATAATTACTAGACATGAAAATTTACTGAAAATTAACAGGAAAAGACAAAAGTCTACATTCTTTATTACACAAACTATGTAGCATTCTAGAAAAGTATAACTGTGGAGAAAAGAGAAAATATTAGTTGTTTACAGAGTTTGTGAGAGAGATGAGAAAAACACTGTATACATGTCATAGGCATTTTTCAAAAGTGTGAACAATAAAAAATAAAAATAAAAGTGTGAAAAATGAATCTTAGTGTAAATAAGATAATAACAATGTAGAATTATTAATTGTAGCAAGTGCATCACTAGCAGTGTTGATAATAAAGGATACTGTGTTTATGGTTACAAGGAATTTACTCTGTTATTTCTGTAACAATGCTACTCTAAAATAAAGCATAATCCTGGAGACAAATCCAGAGATTCTCCATAAGATACCAATTCACAATTACAAAAGTATACATTAAGATACCAATTCACAATTACAAAAGTATACATTAATACTGAAATTTTCTGTTTCTTTTGGGCTTCAACACCACCTAGCTATTTTCAGCTATGTTCAATTTTCAGGTGACCATATGCAATGCTGGGAAACAGACACAGGTTGGCTGTGTGCAAGGCAAGCATTTAGCCATTCTACTATAACCTTGGCTCCAGTACTGAAAGTGTTTATAAGATATACTCTAATGAATAAGATATCATTAAAAATAATTTTCCTCTTCTTGCATATTTATTAGATGTTGGAAAAATAATTTTATAGCTAACTATGTGAAAATATGTAATCTGATAATAGAAAATCTACCCTTGTTGATTATATATAAATAAAATGTTAATAAAATAAATGCTTGGTGCTGGAGTGATAGCCCAGTGATAAGGCAGTAAGGCATCTGGTGGACCCAGAGTGGACCTAGTTTTATTCCCCGCATCTCATCTGGTCACCCAGCCTGCCAGGGGTGATTTCTGAGTGCAGAGCCAGGTGTAGCCTCTGAGTGCAATGGGGTGTGACCCATAAATCAATCTATCAATCAACTAATAAAGTTTAAAAATAAATAAATAAAATAAATGTTTGTAAATTTAAGATAACTAATTAATCTAAAGAATCAACCTTTTTGACAACTGATATAATCTGTATCATCAAAAATATTTTACAAAACCCAAATGCTTGATTTTATTAAATTTATTATTTAGCTTGAACTTTCCTAAGGCAAAAACTACTGTTTTTATTGTCTAAAGTTTTTCATTCAATTTTTTAATATTTCTATCATAATCACACAAAAATAAATTTACAGTATATTTTTAATATGAAATGGAGTCTTTAAATCTTATTTGGAGCAAAGAACTTTTAGCATTTTTAATTTAATTTTAAGCATCTTTATGCTGTAATATTTATTTTAGTTGATTGTTAATCATCCTTTTATTTAAGATATATGGAAAATGAGAAACATTTATCTTTTCCTTGTACAAAAATGTTCAACAAAATATAGAAGAATTATGACTGTAATTTTTTCTTTTATAAGTTAATATAAACAATGAATCATTCATAAAGGTGCCTTATTCCTAACACCATACATTTGCAGTATTTTGACATATAATAAATGAAGTCTGCTTTAGGAAGAATGGCATATTGAAATCATTTAAATTCAATTTTTACTCAATATATGCTTAATTATTAAAAGAGCTGCATTTCTTGGTTAGAAAAAAGAAACTATGCATCATTTTGCAGATCATATCAACTAATAGCTTTATTAAATCAAACACATTTTTTGCATAATTTGAAAGTAAAATTGTGGAAATTTTCACAACCAGTGAAAAGTTGGAAGAACTCAAATTTACCATATTATGCCAATTCAAAATAGTATGGGTATATCCTGTGGTCATAGAGTGAGGAGATTTATTTAAGGGCTTCTCTGGTTCATGAAGTAGTCTAAAGAAAACCATCCGTTTTCATCAATTCTCATTTCCCTGGCTGCTCATGATAAGATTAAAGTTGTAGGGGCCAGAGTAGTGGTCCAAGCAGTAGGGCATTTGCCTTGCAAGCGGCTAACTCGGACAAACTATGGTTTGATCCCCGGACGTTCAATATGGTTTCCCAAACCAGGAGCAATTTCTGAGTGTATAGCCAGGAGTAACCTGAGTGTTACTGGGTGTAACCCCAAAAGCAAAAAAAGAAAAAAAAAGAATAAAGTTGTATAAAAATTTTTATATAGTTGTCATGATGGATTAGAAATGTTTTCATGGATCTGAAGCCATAGTAGGTGTTTGATACTCATCATCTCAGTAGCTGCCAGGAGTGATTTCTAAATGCAGAGTCAGGAGTAATCCTTGAGTGCTGCTGAATGTGGTTCAAAGACTGAAAGAAAAAAAAAGAAAAGAAAAAAGTATGTCTTCATTTGTGTCTTCTTTATGAGAAAAAGAAGTATGCAACTATGACATATTCTTATTTCCAAGGAAAGCTTTAATTCTTGGAAAGCTTTTAATTCTTGATCACTTATACTCAAAATTTGATTTTATAAAACCATATTTCATTTTGGAGAGGAGCATTGGCTCACTCCTTGGCATCACATATGGTCCCACCGCACTCTCTAAGAAGAGATCCATAAGAAATGATATCTTGAGAGCCAAGAATAAGTCTTAAAACTTGGTATGGCTAAAAAAAATTAAAATAAACCATTTTCTTTAAGTATCATACATTCTCCCTAAGATTTCTCCAGCTTTATGAAGATATAATTGTCATTATTAATGTAAGTTACTAAGTAATGACTTGATATATGTTTGTAGAGCAAAATGGCAAATGTCTTTTTAGCTAACACCTACATAACTTTATCTCAGTACTTAGGTTTTGATGTGTTCCCATTTTTGGTTATTTTGTTTAAAATGTGTTTTAGCTAAATTAGATTTTGAATCCTTAGAATATTTTTCTTTTCTTTATTCTTGCTATTATTACTATTATGAATTATTGACAAACTAAATTATCTGCTGTCAATAACATGTAGAGAAAGGGACTCTTATTCACTGCCAGTGGGAATGAAGACTGGTAGAAACTTTTTGGAAAACAATATAAATAATATTAGATTAGATATTGAGCTCCCCACAATCCAGCAATACCACTCTTGGAAATATAGCTCGGGCTTCCCCAAATAATGTATACAGAACATCTGTATTTCTCTGTTCATCTCTCCACGATTCACAATAGCCAGATTTGGAAACAACCTAGTGTCCAATAATAGATGAGTGGCTAAAGAAATTAGTATATATGCACAGTGGAATACTAAGCATCTGTTGGAAAAAATGTAGTGTGAAAATTTGCTTATATGTGATGGGCATGAAGCATGTTATACAGACTGAAATTTGTCAGAAAGAGAGGAATAGACATAGACATCCCACCTACATGTGGCATTTATATAATATATGCTTCATATATATTATATATAGTATATAAATATAAACTTCACGTATATGATGCCTATAATATAAATCTTATATTTATCTTATAATACCCAATGATGGTAAAGACAAGAACTGAGTGCTGATAGGAGGTAAAGTGATACACTTTAATAACAATATTGCATATTAATGTCTACAAAGAAAGAGAATAAAGAAAAAATGACAGAGAAACAGAGATAGAAACAGAGAGACAGAGAGATAGAGAGTCTGAGAAGAAGACAAATATGTCCCATAGATTTCTACAGGAAAGAGAAAGGGGAAGGATGGGAGGGAAATGGAGCATTAGTGGTCAGGAATGTGCACTAGCGAAAATTTGGCTATTGGATATTGAATGATTGTCACTCAATCAAGAACACATTTGTAATTATACCTCAATGTGATTCAATTAAAAGTTTATTTTACAAACATCACAGAATAAAACTAAGCATGAATATGTCATAATATCAATTTTTATAAATATTCTAAAAAAAGAAAAATTGAGAATACTGGTTGCAATGAAAAAGTAAGTTGTCCAGAAAAAGAACAGGAGATAATGAATTATTTACTTTAAAATAACTAAAATCAACATACTGAATTAAACTAAAACTATACTTTGCTCCATGTTAAAGAATATAGGAAACAATTGAACTTTAAATTAAATATAATTATTTAATTTAAATATAATTATTTAATTTAAATATTTAATTTAATTATTTAATTTAAATATAATTATTAAAGTGACATTATATACTAGGAGGTAAGAAATTTAGAATGTAGTGCAATCAAGATATAGGGAAATGAGAAGAGAGAAACGTTATTTTTAGATATGCTTTAACTATATTGCAATATATATTAACAAAAATACTGTAAAATTATTTTCAACCTTAATAAATTAGTTGAAACTACCGTTAATTTGTCTGAAGTTGAAAGTGTATTAAATACTAGAATATATAAATTACAATATTAGATTCTCAGCAAAATTGAATAAACTGGTCACAGATAATAGTCACAGATAATATATATATATATATATATATAAAACATGCCTAAAATTCTATATATAGATTTAAAAAATAAAACTATACCTATCCCAAGGTAATATATAAAAATATGTAAGAATGACAGGCACTTTATTGAAGAAGATATAAGATATAAGATATGAGATATTGTCATGTCACTAGTTATCAGGGAAATTTAAGTCAATTCTAATTATCTACCCAATTTCTTATCATTTTCTTTGTGGCTGGAAAATTTCTTTCAGTTTTTTTTTTTGTTTGTTTTGTTTTCGGGCCACACCCAGTGACACTCAGGGGTTACTCCTGGCTATGCGCTCAGAAGTCGCCCCTGGCCTGGGGGACCATATGGGGCACGGGGGATCGAACCGAGGTCTGTCCAAGGCTAGCGCGGTAAGGCAGGCACCTTACCTCCAGTGCCACCGCCCGGCCCCTTCTTTCAGTTTTTTGAAAGCCAATACTCTGACCATAAGGTATCTCAACTTGTTTTAATACCTAAAATGCCTTGATTTTACTTTTGAAAACGTTTTTATGGAATGAATGATTTTGGATTTATTGTTTATAGTTTCTAATATAAAAATTTAAGGCATTATCACTTTAACATACCCAGCGCTCCATACATATTGCATTCTCTTCACTTTATTTCTTATGAAAGCAAACAGTTTTAAGTCTACCTGCAGTGTTGGGATTAATTTCTAGCATGAAAACATGATCAGGAATTTGTTTTGTGAATACTATAGAACTATATTGTATTTTATTTTATTCATAAAATTTAATTGCAGTTGGCTTCCTACCAAATTGCTCTAACATATTTCAAGAGAGTAGGAACCTCATGTCTCTGTTTAGGTAGATAATGACAGGTAGGAGAATGATAGAACTTTCTCTGTAATGAACTCTCTCTGTAGTGTATGACTGATTTTTTCAGTCATAGTAGTTTTTTTTCTGTATATAAGTTAAATTTTTCAGTAAAGAGATTCCGAGATACTGCTTTACAACCATGCTTTACAACTCTTTACATCTTCTGCTTGAACTTTATATAAAGGATGCTCAATAACTAAAAAAATAAGTTGAAAAATCATAGAACTTAAATATATTAAAAATATAAAATACTTACATGTATTAATGTACATATATCATCCAGTGCAAGATTTGATGTGTGTTAAAAAATAGGAACTGTGCTGTTCTAGTGAAGAGTTTAATAGTTATCAACATGTAAAGATTTATATTACTTGACTAACTTTTGAATGATATAAAATTTTCTCAGGTTTCTCATTTTACATTTTATTATTCAATATACATAAAATATTTAACTTCACATTTATTTTTGTTAAGGCAAATATTTTGGTGTCAAATTAAAACTTTTGGTAATCTGTTTTATCATGAAAGTCATTGGCTATTGTTTTTGCGTTCCAGAAATAACTTGAATGAGTAACAAAAATATAGCATGTCACTACTATTACTTTAATTTTTTTCTGGATTTCCCTACATTTTAAACCACTAAATTGACTCATTTTCTTTTTTTTTTTGTTTTGTTTTTGTTTTTGTTTTTTTTTTTTTTTTTTGGGTCACACCCGGCAGTGCTCAGGGGTTACTCCTGGCTCCATGCTCAGAAATTGCTCCTGGCAGGCACGGGGGACCATATGGGGCACAGGGATTCGAACCGATGACTTTTGCATGAAAGGCAAACGCCTTACCTCCATGCTATCTCCCGGGCCCCAAATTGACTCATTTTCATCTCCAAAGTCAACTTCAAGAAAAGCAATCAAGCCATCAGCTTTGCCAAGATTTTTCTTGGTATTAGACACAAATCTTGCGGATAGTTTCTAATTGTCTGTGAGCTACCCAGCTAGCACAGGTGACTAAGAAAACATTAAACCAAATTTAGTTTTACACAAAAAAGAGTGAAATGTAGAGTGACATAACACTTAACAGAGTCAGCTGTGATTCAAGATAGCTGATGTGCAAGGGCAAAGTTATCAACTTGCTAAAATGGAATTGGACTAAATAACTTTATTGCTCAGAAGCAACCAAAACTAGAGATTCTAATTCAGCCGTCCAACTATAGACATATATGGACTGACTTTATATATAACTAAAATGTATAAATCAATATTTATACAAGTATACATATACCTCTGTAATGAATTAATGTTTGAAAGTTCTAAATCATTTTGTAAGACAAATAAGAAAATTTATGTATTTTTCAGATTTCTTTTTAAAGAAATAGCTATCCTTGTTTTCTGAACTTTCAAGTTTGTAAAAAATATGTTTAAAGTTTGGATTTTAGAGTCATTTTTGGAACTACATGAGCTGTAAGTGTAATTAAAAATATAGTTGGGGCTGGCATGAAAGTACAGGTGTCTGGTAATTTGCCTTGCAGGTGGTCTACCTAAGTTTGACCTATAATATTCTGTTTGATCCTACTGATCCTGGCAGGAATTATCCCTGACCACAGCATCAGGAAAAAGCTCTGAGAATCACTGGATGTGGCCCAAAATTTACAGGAAGGAAACTTTAGGGAAGACAAGATAACTCATATTATGCTGCTTACTTTTACTGAGTAATACTTCACTGACCTGTGTTACAATATTATTCACTATGCATGATTAATTATAAGCAGACAGTCAGAAATTTGTTAACTCTGGGTCTCCCATATAACTACAGTATATAAGTTTTACTTACCCAAATTATTAAAATAATGATGCATATATTCTATTTAATAATATTTGATACAATTTTAACAATTTGAGAAAACTCAATAATAGCAATTCAAATAAATACATTTGTTATTAAAAGATATTTTATTTTTATAAATTATGATTTTTAATAAATTTAAGCTCAGGAAAATTTTATGTAAAGGAAAATAAAGTATACAAAACTGTTACGGTTTGTCTTACTAGTTACATAAAATTATATTCCTCATCCACTGATCATCAATAAGCATGAATCTTAGGGCCTAACCAGCTTCTCAATTTAACTGTCAAGTTTACACTTGGGGTTCATTTGATTTGCTCAGCGATGGTTTGATCCCACCACTGGAGTTTTCAAGAAGCAATGCCTCAATCTAGAGTACTTTTCAAAAAAAAAGAAAGTTAGTTTAGACTGGATTTCGCTCAACCTTCCCAGGTTTTTTCTCTCAGAATTTTACAAGGAGATGAATAGTAAAGTAAAATCATTTTAGTAACATGAGAGGAAAAAAGAGAAAAGTGTGAAAGAAAGAAAAGTTCTCTCTCAAGAGAACACAGGTGTCTGAAGAATGGAGAAAGCAGAGGGTACTTCATAAAAGAAAGCAATTATTTATCCCAAATTGTGGATGACCCCCACGTGTTAATGCATGTTTTAGGAAAGTTGGGATTTTCTACCCCTCCCCTGCTACCTGCCCCTTGGGAATTTTATGTAGATAATTATCTATTGTTAAGGTGTTATCAAGGGGAAGAACTTTAAACATTTTTGGCCATGTTTCATGTTCTTATCACAGCTGTTCATTCCTACAAACGCATTTCCTCTTCTGAACATATCAGCCATCTTGGGGCAAATGCTAGAAATAGGTATAGTCTTATCAAATTTCAATTTCTGTATCTATACAGAGAGCTTGACTTCATACTTTAGGGCCATGACAAATTAACTTCTTTATTCACATATTGGTTTTACTCCTTCCTGAAAATGCATTGCTATGGGATCCCTGCCTACTTCATAAGAAATGCTATAGAAAGCCTTTCTTCCAGGCTTCTGAGATTTTCTACTAAGGTTCTAATTTTTGCTGTTTGGAAAATGTTTCCATTACTTGGTCATTGCTGCTCTTCCTCGAATTTGCTTTTGTTTGCAGATTACAATTTAACTAATAAGTTCATATATCTTGTACTATTGAACAACTGTGTAAGATAGAGACCCCAATTTTTGGTATTTTTATAATAGGTAATAGGTTTTTTTATAGTAGGTAATCTAATAAACAACATTTGGTTATTGATATTTGTTATTGGTATTTATATAAAAGAAAACATTAGCAAGAACATGCAACTATATTAAAATGTTTTAAAAACAAATAAGAAGAAAAAAGAAAAATTCCAAGATAAATATTCAAATCAAAATGTTACTCTATTTTTATTAATAAAATATATTATCACCAATTAATATATTTCTAATACAAGATCATAAAACTAATAAAAGAGCAATGATTGTCATTCAAGAAAATACATTATATTTTCTTTAACAAACTTCTCACTATTGAAAGGCACAGTCTTCACTTTTATATATGTACATGGAATTAGAGAGAGTTCTTTTTGCATTCATCTCTTGCAGTGATATTCATCCTTGGAACAACAGCTACTTAATCTATATAACCTTAGGCCACTTTATCTATTGTTCATTTGGAAGAATCAAGTTATTTAATGACAAGGTAATTGTACAAATGGTTTCTTAAGATTTTCGAAGATAACAGTTTAAACAATGCTCTGATTATGATAAAATGCCCTCTTCAATACATTATGATGATAATTTAAAACCAGCTACAAAAGCAGTAAAATTTCTTTAATATTAATTATGAAAATAAGGTAAACATGAGTTGAAAGATAAGAAATAATGTGAACATCTCAGAACTATTTCTCTAATTGCTTTGGCTCCCAATAATGTAGTTCAGTGTTTCAATTCCAAACAAAATAGAATGACCTATGGCCTTACTTAGTTTGAGGGAAGCATAGTTAATGCTGAGTTTGCAGCTACATGGGTAAATAAGATGAATTAGAACTTGGGTTGACTAAAGAAGTAGCACTTCATGATTTAACATGTTCAAGATTTAGAAAGAACTCAATGGCAACTCTATAACCTTAAGACTGTGTGAAAAGAAAGCAATTTAGAATGAAGTGGATCAAAGTAAAACTAATTAAAATTTGATCAGAATGCTCAAAGCCAGTTACAAATTATTTTCTATTTACATCAGTAGTGAACAACCAAAAATAAACTTTATGTTTTGCCAATATAAAGCTTATTATATATTATTAGTATACTAATAAAAAGTGTTTTTGTTTTCTTTATTCACATGTAATAATCCATACATTTAACTTTCTTTTTAAAGTTCAAAAGTATAAAAAATAACTATCATTCATTTTTATTTAATATACTTTTGTTTACTTTTGTTTATCTATGTTGTTAAAAATTCTTCCTTTAACATTTTTGTAAGAAAAGCATTTACTGTTATATGTACTTGTTACAGCAACATAATCCATTAAATTGTGAAAACATATGCAGCACTTAGTACTATAACTAGCTTATAGAAACAACTGACATGCCCAACAACAGATGGATATGAAAATGGTGGTATAAATATGTAACAGAATATTTAATCACAAATAGGAATAGATAAAAGGCAGTTCAATGCAACTTATATAGAACTAGTTGAAATAATCTTACTTATATGGTTAAAATATGATTTAGTGTGTACTGTTAACTAGTAATTGATATTTATATTTTAATATATGCCTGAATAAAAATTAATCATTTTAGTTTCTAATATGTGCTAAAACTAGTTTCTATTCCTATAAGATTTATTTGTATTATCTGTATTGTCAGAGACCAAACCCTAATATGAAATTCAGTAGGACAAACCAGTCCTGTGTGGCCAAACTAAGGCATTGGCTAGCCCCAGAGCCCTAAGAAATATCATAGTTTCCTATCAGGCATACATTCCAGGAAGCTTGTAACATCCTTGAAACTTCACTAACCCTGAGGTGTTCCTGTGCTCTTTATGTAAAGATTGTATGTAAAGATTACCCGTAAAATGACTTCTGTAATGCAGGCTGTTTCATCCTGCTCTCTCTCCACCCCCCCGTAAAATCGTGCTGAAAAGAGCCTGTACCAATCAATAACTGGAGCCTTGACAAGCCTCATGTTGCTTGGCCCCTTCTTTCTCCCCATACTCTTTTCAGGCTGGGACCCCTTTATACCCACGACATAACCTGTCCTGCAGGCCAGGACACTCTATGTCTTTATTGCTTTCTTAATTTTTCTTTCCCCTATTATTTTGTCTCTCCCACTTCAACAAATGTGTCCTTCAATGTTTAAGCGTTTTTAATACATAAAATTTTTATTTAATTACCATGATTATAAAAATGATTTTAGCTTGGTTTTAGTCATAAGCAGAAAACCCCCCTTCATCAGTGCAACATTCCCACCACCAATGTCCCCCCTCCCTCTTTCCCATCCTGTGTCTATATTTCAGACAGGCATTCTACTTCTCTCACTCATTAAGATTGTCATGATAGTTGCTAGTGTAGTTATTTCTGTGTAATTGTTTTCATTATTTTATATTTGATTAAAATCTTATTATTTTCAGAATGCCTTAGATTAATTTGATTTATTTAAAATTCATAATTTTTATGCTAGATTTTCTAAGCTAAGCATATAAAATCATGCATTTATTTTTATATAAGATGTGTGGCTTATACTGATGTTTTCAGAACCAAGGATGTTCCCTTAGTTCATAACCAGGAGAGAACATGGGTCCCAGGCTGATGAACTGATAACCAGAGATAGTTTATTCCCTCCAACATAGTTTATATAAGATCAAAATAGGAACTAGGATATTTTTTTTACCATTTTTTTTTTTTTTTTGGTTTTTGGGCCACACCCGATGACGCTCAGGGGATACTCCTGGCTATTTGCTCAGAAGTTTTTTATTTTTTTTACCATTTTTTAAATTTTAATCATAGTGGTTAACATATCTTTCACAGTAATGTTCTAGGTACATGTAAACATTGAATCAGGGGAATTCCCATCACCGAGTTGTCCTCCCTCCACCTCCATTTCCCCTCTGCCTCCCCTATCCTCCACACTCTCCCCAGGGGCTTCTAGGTTTGAGTGATCCCCTCTGTGTCTAGTTTATTACTTAGTGATCTTATAGCTGTTTGGTCTTGGTGCCTGCATTATTTCTTCCTCTAATTGGGAAGCGGGACTAGATAGTTCGAGTTATGTGGTTTTGTTTGGGGAAGAGTAAGGTAATAGGATGGGGTGGGGAAATTAACTACGCCAATAATGGGCAGAGTCCTTCTAGAGGCTCACATCCTCGGTTTGAGAGACAAAAGGGAAAAAAGAAGGTGAATCACCAGAACATTTCACATAG
>PVKC010002389.1:0-43638 GCA_004027635.1 Crocidura indochinensis
TGTAGGCATACTTAATTTTTACCCCATTCTATTACGGTACTCTTCCCCAAACAAAACCACAAAACTCGAACTATCTAATCCTGCCTCCCAATCAGAGGGAGAAGCAATGGAGACACCAAGCCCAATCAGATATAAGATCACCAAGTAATAAACCAGAAACAGAAGGAGTCACTCAATCTAGAAGACCCTGGGGAGAGGGTGGAGGATATGGGAGGTAGAATGGGAACGGAGGTGGAGGGAGGACAACTTGGTGATGGGAATTCCCCTGATTCAATGTTTATTTGTAAACGGAATATTACTGTGAATATCATGTAAACCACTAAGATTAAAATTAAAAAAAAAATAAAAATAGACATTTCTGGGGCTAGAGTGGTGGTTGACATGGGACAGACAGTTCAAATCCCTGCATCTCATATGGTCTCCCAAGCCAGGAGCAATTTCTGAGCACATAGCCAGGAGTAACCTCTGAGTGTCCCTGGATATGGCCCAAAAAACCAATAAGTAAATAAATAAAAATAAAAATAGACACTCCTGAAACAAAATTAATTTAAATTGATAGTGCCAGTTAAATAATCTGATGTCTTTGGAATCACAGAAAATATTTTGGAGGACAAAAAAACAAAATTGTAATATTTTTCTCTAGATGTTCTTCTTTGAAAAAATATTAAATATTACTGTGAAAGATTTGTAATTCACTTTGCCCACAATAAAAAATATTAACTTTTGTTTCACAAAAAAAAGATAATAAATAGTTCTCAAGTGGCCATAAGCAAAGGGAAACAAAAGGGACAACAATACCAACAAGTAGCAATACCAACAAGAAGTGGTAGTAACAATACCAACAAGAAGTGGCAGTATTAAAAGATCAGCATAGACTTTAATGGACTGAGCCAGGAAAAAATGAGCATGGATCACTTACAGCCTACTCAGGAACCAGCCTAAAGCCTGGCTATAAGATATGAAGAACCAAAAGTCTCTTAAGGTTGTTAAATATAAATTTATTAGAATCTGGAGTTTTACATGCTAATTTTACATATGATTCTTAATACATAGTCAAGAACCCATATAAGAATTGAACTTGTATTGTGGTAACAGTAACACCGAGATTTATTTTTAAATTTTTAATTTTAATTATATTTTCAGAGCTTGGAATTTAATTCAACGATAATCATAATTTCTGTTGGGGAAATATTTTCTAAGTTTTTGCAAAAATGATGCTTAATGTTTAAAAATATTCTAAATAAAACTATAAAACTAATATGAACGTATAAATAACCATGGTTAGAATGATAGTACAGGAGTAGATTCTTTTCTTACAGCCAACCTGGGTTTTATCCCAGTAACTCAGATGGTTTCTCAAGTTCTAATAAGTGTGATCCCTAAGTGCAGAATCAAGAGTAAGTCCTTAGCTTCCAAGTAATCAACCCCCAAACAACAAAAAAGCCATAGATAACAGAGTATAGACCTCTGCAGGTAACAACCAGGTTCATGGCTATCTAAAGCTTTGCCAAGTAAGAAACTCATGATGTCTGAGATTTAACGGATTTAATACTCAACTGTCCCCCAAATTAAACCACAATAGCTTTTTATTTTTTATTTTTAAGAATCTTATCTTCTATAATGGATAATATTGAAGAAATAGTTTTTGTTTAATTTTTCTTATTCCACTATTTATTATAAACCATTAACTGACTGCCAACATGAAACAGATAGACTGGTGACATGCTAATGAAATCAAATGTTATTATTTTGTATTTTAAAATGTGTGGGAGATAGGTAAAATTCACTCTCTTAAGTTATACATCATCATATTTATTTAGCAAGTATTTAATGATCACCTGTTTTGTTCTTCACTTTGTACCAGTTGCAGAGCTGATATTCAATAGGTAAACAATAATTTGGTGACCTAGAAAGGATGCATTTTAATGACTAATGTCTGTTTCATACCATTAACTATTTTGAATATTACATGATTCTTGTTATATGATGTTTAATGGAGAAAAATGACATAATAATTCTACTCCTGAACATTTCAAATATATGTAAAATTACAATATGAGATAAGAAAAAGCAGACAAAATGTTATGGTAGTTGATGATAGTATATAGCAATGATAGTATTGTTAACTGATTTCATTTGATTGGAAAAAATAAATATGTAAACTAGGTGGAGAAACAAATCTAATTTTTCCATCATAAAATTTATACTTTACCTATAAAAGTTAAAATCATATCCCTACCAAGAGCAGGAGAGATAGTACAGAGATTAGAGTGCTTGTCTAACAAACAGTAACTTCAGATTTGGTTCTTAGAACTAACTTATGTTATCTGACCACTAACCAGGGGTGATACTTTAGTAAAGAGCCAGGAGAAGATGTCCTGAGTACATACAGTTAGGTATAGCCCAGAATCAAAAAATATATAAAGTTAAAATATAAAAAGTACTATTATATGGATTCAGTGTTTCTCTGATCAACTCCATCTCTACAGTGTTATCAGATTTCATATGGATGTGTTAGTACTAGTGAATTGAATAATCCAGAGGCTTCTGCAGGAGGATTATACTTCTCTAAATACTCATAGAAATAATCTGAAGGGCTCAAGGGGGATATCTGATAATGTCCTTGTAAGAAGTTTTCAGATAACTTAATGCTATCATCTGGGCCAAAGAACCAGAAAAAATGTTCTAAAGAAAGGATGATGCTTAGTATAGGATGTTGTGGTCCAGGGAGATAGCCTGGAGGTAAGGTGTTTTCCTTGCATGCAGAAGGTGAGTGGTTTGAATCCCTGCATCCCATATGGTCCCCCAAGCTTGCCAGGAGTGATTTCTGAGCATAGAGCCAGGAGTAACCCCTGAGCACTGCTGGGTGTGACCCAAAAACCAAAAAATAAAATGAGCATAGGATGTTGTTTTAGGAGTCATGGGCACCTGGCTTAAGTTAACCAAATAGTCCTCAAACAGAGAACCATTGGAGCCCACAGGATCACTGAATGTGAGCAATACAGCATTGCTAACTCCAGCATAAAACTTTGTCTCTGACATGCAACCAGATGCCCTGAGTACTGATATTCTTCCTCTCCAAAGAGATGATATTGAATAGAACTGATTATATTTGATTCATTTTACTCATAAAAAAAAAGCAAAATAGGTAAGATCCTTCAAAAGTTCTTTTGACAAATATGTGCTAAAAGATAAGAACTAAGAATGGAAAATAGTAATGGCAATATTATTTATTTGTAGAAGATGTTCCAACATAGAGCTTAGGAGCACAGCAATTGAATGTCAGTGCTTCCTGAACTCTGGTGGACAGGGAATTACCAGACCATCCATGTCATGCTTGGAGTCATAATTTGCAGTGCTCAGGAGCCCTCATGGCTGCTCCTGTGGGTGCTCAGGAAAACATGTGGTGCCAAATGTCTAAAGGGCCTGTCACATGTAAAAATTGTGGCTTAATTACTTTGGTGTCTCAAGAGATCCTTTCTGGGCTTTTTGGTTTTGTGCTGTTGATAGTTTTACAGAGAAGGAACAATAGTGAATAGCTTAAATAAGTTAACACTAAATTAGGACAAAATTACTTCATTCTTTGCTATGCTGGTGGCAAGATGATATTGTTCTATATATCATCTGACTCAAATATGTCTCATATTTTCCTAACAGAGGTTAAAATTATCTAATAGAAGATCTGGAAAATAATACCATTTAAACTTCTGACCCAGTGCTTGTGTGCAGGCTGGATTCATGCTTTTATTTAAGTAAAGATCATGCTCTTGTAAAGTAATTTTGGATGCTGAATTAGTACTGTCAGATATCCCATTATTTAGACAATCTTACTTAAACAACTGCAAATATAGAATGTGCTTTATGTTAGTATTTGTGCGTTTTCTCAGTCTACTAAAACAAAAGGAAATAGGAGGTTGTTGGAAGCCTTGCATAAGTATGAAATTAGAGACTATTCAGCTCAATTCAACATGCATTTACTGAATAGTATTGAATGGAAAGAGAGTGGTAGCAGTAGCAGAAGTAGCTTATGGAGCCCTCATTCCAGGATTAGTAAAGCAGTACAGCTGGACTTCTTAACCATATATCCCTCTGGATGTCTTTCTTTTGGAGAAATGCGACATGGGTGAGCTCTGTCTAAAGCACATCTGATTGATTACATGGTTGATTTTGAATTAATTTTTGGTTGCAAAGCATTTAGAAATAATTTAATGCTGTAAATTTTTCCCAACCATACATTTAGTTATGTGGTCTCAGGGTGCTGAAATTCATAGTTTAATAAGAAGCAAGCATATACATTGCACACTATCAATAGAGACAGTTCTAGAACATGGTTAGAAAGTAATCCTTTAACAAGTTCCAGTTTTTCTTTCTTTTTAAATTCAGTGCCTTCTGTGGAAGTAAATAAAGGGATGACATAAAAACAATTTTAGTACTGAATGAAGACATCATAAACTGCAAGCTTTCTAGGTGGACTCCACTAATTGCAAACCAGGAAAATTTTTATATTAAAATGTTCCTAAGTGAATATACACAGTATAATTGGTGCTAAAATAAAAGTCTTTCCTGGGTTTATTACCAATGCAGCTTCACTCCTGTAAGTCTCATCCTCCATTGCAATAAACCCCCAAGGTGATTTTGTTGTTGTTGCTTACTTGTTTTTAGTGCTTTAAGATATTGGAAGTAGAGAGCTGCTGGAGAGATAGTACAGTTGTCCAATGTTCTTGCTTGGATGCAAAACAAACTGTTTCTGTTTTGATCCCTGGCACCCACTAAGTTCCCAACCACCTCTAGAGTGGTTCCCAGGATTAAACTGATACACTGCCAAAAGTGTTCCCAGAGTAAACATTCAGAATATTTTGAAGGCAGCAAGTGATAAGTGTGGAGCTTGTATCCACATGTTGTAATGTAGTATTCCTGTGTTCTTTTTGTAAAAATGATGCATTTGAAAAATCTCATACAGTGTATAGATTATTATATTCTTTTCACTGATCTGGATGCTTCTTTAAGGTCTTTCTTCATGGAGAGCAGTTAACTGAGAAGAGTGAAAAGAGAACAGGTGCACCTGGAGGGGGATTTCTTCCATTTGTACAGCCTCATTTGGAGAAAATAAAAATTGTTTTCAGCTAGTCCAAATAAAACTGTCAATCACTAGGGTTGAACAGAATGTAATCATGTAAATAAGGTTCCAAATGAGGTCAAAGTGTAATGAAATACAAGATTAAGATGTAAGTAACTAAATAGAAGCTGATTGGACTTTGGGTCAAGGCAGAAAATATGAAAAAATATGAAGAACCTGAGTTTATTCAAACAAATAGCAAGATACAGGCTCTGTTTATTATTGGAAGGCAAAGCGCTTCTGAAAGGAGGGGGGAACATCACTTAGTACCCTTGAGGAATTCTGAATCATGAAAACAAAAGAAAAATGAATTGATTTATTCACTATTTCTTACAACTTGTAAAATCTTATATTACACTAGATACCTTATCATTGGGGAAGTATGGCCATTAGACAAATGGATCCTTATTCTAAGTGAAGTACTAGAGTTAACAGATAAAGAAGCTAAATAAGTCAGGAAAGGAGGATGGGAAAGCCGTCAACAGAAAAGAATGTGTAAAATTTAGTTAAATCCTAGTCATAAATTCAGCATTTTCTTAATGAATATGTTGTGGATGCTGGATTGTATTTAGATCCCTTATAATCTGTTCCCATAGAATCTTTACTTCTACATCACAGTTTGTTCTCACTGTAGATTATTCTCTATACCATTACTTTGAACTTTTTCTTCACTATAAACACTTTAGTAGAAGAAACAGTCTTCATTTTTTTATCTCAA
The DNA here is from genome assembly GCA_004027635.1 of Crocidura indochinensis. Classification (NCBI taxonomy): domain Eukaryota; kingdom Metazoa; phylum Chordata; class Mammalia; order Eulipotyphla; family Soricidae; genus Crocidura; species Crocidura indochinensis. Next base: position 5,835 of record PVKC010002389.1, read on the forward strand.
ATGCCCAGCTCCCTACTGACACATATACATTAAATAGAGATTTCATCAAATAATTAATCAATTATAAGGTTTCAAACATGAAATATATTTTAGCATTTAGTAGTAGTAGGATGGAATATTAGATCTAGAGAGAAACAGATGAATTTATTGCAGCTGTTTTATTTTTTGTTGCTTTTTGCTTGTTTTGGCCACACCCGGTGACACTCAGGGGTTACTCCTGGCTGTGTGCTCAGAAATCACTCCTGGCTTGGGGGACGTCGGGGGATGGAACCATTGTCCGTCCTAGACTAGTGCCACCAAGGCAGATGCCTTACCTCTCCATGCCACCACTCCGGCCCCTAATTTTTGTTTCTTTTGAAAAAGAAAACAAGAATTTTAGTAACCACTTTATTTTACTTTTAAAAAATAACTTAGATCCCTTTAAGGAATAATATACACAGGGCAGAATAATAATGAATTCATTAATTAAAATTAATTAAAATTATCATTAACATTATTAGATTAAAATTATTAGATTCTAAACATTTAAATTAACAATTTAAAATATCATGGATATAGAAAGAAATATAAGAATTTAAGACCTTTGAAATGGATGCTCCCATTTGTATACATTATTTTAGCTTTTAAAAAATGTAAGAATATTTGTCACATCAGTGCATTCATAAAACCTTCTATACATTTAAAAATTCTTGACAATCTACAATAAAGTTCAAGATCTATTATTGCTATTTAAAATGTTATTTAGTTAAAGAATTATGATTGACAAAGTTAACTTTAGTTGATTATAGGCATATAATAACCCCAATCTCCAAATGATGTTTCTGTAAGTGAAATGGCATATTCTGTAAGTAAAAATAAGATAGTCAAAGTAAAATCCCAGGAATCAGGGATATGGTTTAACAAGCTAGAGTTAATATTTTCAATGCAGAAGCCTGGGTTCAATATTCAGAACTACTTTGTCCCTAATTTCCCCCAGGACCAGATACCCTGAGCATTAAACTAGAAGTAACCTCCCTGCTCCAACACAGGAATGCCAAGTATGGACACAAACCAAAATTAAATAGCACAATTTAATGTACACATTAAGCTAAAGACTTTTAGAAAATATATAAATCAAGTCAAATACAAGTCAAGAATATAACCCTTAGAAATGGATAGAACCTGAAAATAGGAAAGATTATTTTCCTTGGTTAGTGACCAGTTAAGTTAGGAAGTGTGGTTTTGGGACAAAATGTCTTTCATTAAAGAGATCTGGGTTAGATCATTGAAAACACAAATAAACAACAACAACTGCAACAAACCCCCAAAGAAACAACCAGTACTAAACAAAACAAGATGGAAGAAGTAACCCCAGGTCAAAATTTATTGTTTTAATTTTAAATGTCATTTGGTAGCATTGGTTGTCCCATTTGATTAAAGAGTGGACTTAGTTTGTGTTCTCATCAAAATTGATCTTTATTTAAAGATTTTAGTACAAAAATGTTGTTTTTGGTTGCAGGATATACCAGGAGATACATATTAGGCAAGTGAAACAGATTAAAAAGGCATCCAGTAAAGAGACATCAGGTTGTAGAAATCTTCCAAAATCAGATTAGGAAGGCTTTGAAAAGCAATCTAAGGTGTTTGTCCTCGTTAATTCTTTAGGTCATTAACTATTGTCTTAACCCAACTCCATAGTAAATTATCTTTTTTAAAAAGACATTTTTACCCATTATGCTCAGGGAATACTCCTGACTCTGTGCTCAGGGACTAGGGACTAAATTTTGCTGAGGGTTTAAGGAGATTTTTAGCATGTACATGGATTTTCCTGAGCTAGTTGTTTCTTGAGAATAGTTTTGTTCTGTAAACAAAACTTAGAGAGCTAAACATAAAAATGTATTGTACAGTTTAAATAGATTGGTTCAGGTACCTCCCCAAATATCCAGGCCTCTCCTTTACCTGTTTAGGACATCACTCATTTTGGTCCATGCTATCTGGTCTGATGTACAATATCCTGGTTGAGATTCTTGAAGACTACTTGCTTTTGGTCTACAATCAATTCGCTTCCTGGTCTTGTCTCTTTGTGACTCTCTCTCCAGTGTATGCTTTCCTAGTCTGAAATTGTGTCACTGGCCTTCTCTCCGACTGTATCCTACAAGTTCCTTGTTGTCCTAGTTTCACTTGTCTTCAGTCACAGTCAGGTATTTGTGGTAAAATTACTATGCTTGGTACCTATTACTGTCTGGGAGTTTGATCCCTTCCTGAATATGTTGAAATGTGGAAAAGAAAGTGAGAGTGAGAGAGAGTAGAGAGTAGAAAGAGGTAGAAAAAGGAGAGAAGGTAGAGAAAGTGGAGGGGGAAGAGATAGGTAGAGAAGAGAGGGAGAGAGAGAAAGACAGAGCAAGAGAGAAAGAGACAGACAGAAACAGAGACAGAGACAGAGAGAGACAGAGAGAGAGAGAGAGAGAGAGCGAGAGAGAGCAGAGAAATGTTAGTGCTCCACTCTTCCAATTCACTGCAACAGCACTACATAGAGTACTGGACATAGAACCCAGGTCAACTTAGACTGTGTGCAAGGCAGGTTTTATGCATTTTTAAATAATGCATAAAGAAGATAATTTGTGTGTCTGCTATTAAAGGATCAAAGCCACATTTAAATTTTATAACATCTACTTTTATATAGACACTTCCCAGCATGTTATGGTTCTGCAGTTGATTATAAAAGCATGCTGAGAAAAACACTGTACTATCTGGTTTTACACGTGTAAGCCTCATGCATCTAACAAATATTTAACAAACTCGTATCAAGGGTCTTGCCCTTAACAGTAGGTGAGACAAGAACATCTGTACAGACAAGAACATTATCATCTAAAATCTAGGCATTTACAAAAAGAGGTAGTAAAAATAATTTAAATACAAGGTAAAAAGTACAAAGGGTTATGGAATTTTTCTAGCTCACTTTGCTAGGAGAATGCTATTGAGGAGGAAAAGATCATCACAGCATAATTAGAAGAAGAAATCAAAGAGTTGATTGCACCTGAAACATTTATTTGAAGGGCTTCTTTATTTTTTCTATTCTCATTCTCCCATAAGGGATGGTAGACTTCAAATATTGGTAAACATGTAGCATTTGGTAATGAAGCCAATTTAGTGAAAGACTGGTAGAGACCTTTTCTTTCTGTGTTTGCCTTTTACTTTGGATGAATCTAAGAGGGGCAGTCAGCTGGGCAAGGACATTAAAAGAAGTGGGAGGCTGAAGCAGAATTTTTTTTATCAAAAGGACAGTGAGCTTACATGCCGATCATAGGACAGAGTGAGACCTCATTTATTTAGAAGCTTATTACCTAGGGAATGAATTTCTAAGAACAGGAAATTGGCAACCACTATGAACGTGAAAAGGTTACTTTGTTTATTGATGTCCTAAATGTTCTGGAAAGATATAAAATTGATGCCATGACCTAACTGGAATATCTCAACTGTAAATGTTTTATTATATGTGGCATAAAATAATATTTCATTTTTAAATTTTTGGAAGAAAGAAAACCAATAATTGTTCTTTCATGTGAATAATTCATCATATTACAAAAACACTATACTATAAGGACTCTATAAACATACAAATATAGCTATTTACATTAAATCTATTACATTATTTACATTACCATTATAATTCTATGTGGGTTAGAGCAATAGAACAGTAGGGGGAGTACTTGCTTTGCATGTGGCCAGCCCAGGTTTGATTCCTTGGCACACCAACCATATGGTACCTGTGAACTAGCCAGGAGTAAATCAAGGTGTGACTCCAAAACAAAACAAAATTGTAATTCGAAAACTATTCTAATTACTACACAATATTTTTTAAATATTCAGAAAGTATACCTGAAACCCTTTCTGCATTTCCCAAAAGATAATCATCATATTGTTTGAAATTATTGGAGTGAAGATGATCAGTGTTTTTGAGAGTTCCAAGTAGCATATGGGAAATGTTTGCAACTTTGAATGTAGCAATAATAAATGTCATCTGTTATTATAGTTGCATCTATGGGGATGTGGAAGCATTTTTTCTATTGTGTGAAGAATCACTTTTATTGAAGAAAAATAGGGTGGTCGATAATTTCTAGTAACTGCCTTAAAAACTATTGTTTTTCGGAATCAGTTCTTGCATTGTTTAATTCAATTGGAAAGAGCTGAATTGTAATAAATGCTCAGGTTTCACAATAGAGTATGACTAAATAAAAAAGAAATGATAGTATTGTCTTACTGTGGTAGTTATGAAATTGTTTAAGTTATGTCTGTGTTGAGAGCTCAATAAACTAGTAGCCACCAAATTCAGAACTGGTCAAACTGACCTGCTTTGTGTTGTCTTGACCTTATGTATAGCTTCTGTTTTTTTTTTTTCTTTTAGATTTTGAAAAGACAGCTATAATGTCAGTATTAATTATATATAGGCACAAGTATTTGTCACAATAGTACTTTATATCTTTGGGTGCTAATTTAAAAAAATAGGGACTGTGAATAATTAACTTTAGAATTAGCAAATAGATTAACTGATTCATGTATTTCATAGAAAAGCAACCTTTAGGAAATTTGCCTCAGTAAATCTTTTATCATCTTATATACAAATATCAGTAGCTATGAATGTATGTTCTCTTTTCACATGCACAAAATACATATACATACTAATTTGAATCAGAACATGAAATTTCTCTGTAAGCTACCAATATCATATAGCACTGTTTTCATTTGTTGAATAATTTAAAATAGAATTTTAAATTCTAAATTGACCTAAAGAAGAAACCTAAAGACAAGGAGCTGACAGAAGGCTATTGAATTTTAATTATCTGCCATGGGCCTCTGTTTATGATACACTAAACTATCTAAACTCTTATGGCAGTTTGGTGGTGTTCAGAATCATTGCCCTTATTTTAGAGACAATACAACAGAGTAACTTACTCAGTTCAAATATATTGGTTAAACCCAGGTCTTTGTCCAGGCTCTGTGGAACCAACAAGTCAATAGCTTCCTACGCAAACTCCAAAGACATTATTGATAGCTAAAATGTAGAGAGTAATTTTGTATGTTATTTTTGAATACCACAAAATAAAATTAAGCACAGAGAAATCAAGTTAGAGGAATATGAGCTTAATTTAAATAATGAAATCATTGTTATACTATAAGACTCTCCAGAGAGAGAATGAGCTACCCACTGGGAGTATTAATATCTGACACTGGAGACACTCAGGGTTGTAGTCAGTGTTGCTCTGGCAATAATTCAAGTGTTGGAATAGAAATAATAAATTATTAATAGCACAATTTTAAATGTTTTTTTATCGAAGTAACATCACATTATATTATGACATATATTTCAGGCATGCATAATTATAAATCTATATCTATATATAACACAAAGAGGTTATATACAGATATTGTATATAAACTCAAACTACACTTGAGCTTCTATGTTATTAGTTGATTTCTGTTAGTCTGACTAAAAAGGCAATTCCATGATATTAGTCAAGGGTAGTTCATTTAGAATAAAACTTTATGAGTCTACTGAGATTCAATAGGTGATCTTAAAGCAGCAAGTAAAGCCTGGCTGTTTTATTTAAAATAGAAGCAAGAGAAACCAGAAACAATAGTGGGGAACATCAGGGAGGTCTAGGTAATAGCATGATAGACTTAGAATGAAGCAAAACCATTTCATGCTATGTTCTCAGTTCTTTCTGAACTTTAGTTTTCTCTTTCTGTGAAATGATAGAATAGCATTGATGAGATAATCCATGCAAAGAGGACAACATACAATAAACAGTCAATGTTTTATTTTATATTAAAATGTTATTTATTAATTTATTTTTGACTTTTCAACCAAGTCCAGCAGTCCAGGGTATGTTCCCTGATTCTGTGTTCTGGCATTACTCCTGGTAGTGCTCAGGTGATTTTAGCGTGCTTTCAGGGCTCAAATTGTCTTGGCTATGTGCAGCAAGTGCCATAACCTTTGTAATATCTCACCAACTCCCGTCTTATATTGTTTTAAAGCTAATTTTATGTTATGGTATTGAAAATATTAACAAGATGTAGATATTGACATTTTGAAATTATATTAAAAAATAATTTCTCATGGAGTGAGTAAGAAGAAAAGAAATAAGTGATATAAGGATAGTGAAGGAAGGTCTGGGGCACTTTGGCAGAGGTGAGTTTGCTGTAATTTTTTAATCCAAACTGTATATATTAATGCTATTGTAAACATGTTAGCTAATTTTTGAGAAATATTTAAAAAGTAAACATAAGTAAGGCAAGTTAATTTTAAAAATTATTTCTCAAGCTGTTAAGAGTTTTAGTGTTTTTGACTTTTTTTTTTTTTTTTTTTTTTTTTTTTTTTTGGTTTTTGGGTCACACCCGGCAGTGCTCAGGGGTTACTCCTGGCTCCATGCTCAGAAATTGCTCCTGGCAGGCACGGGGGACCATATGGGGCACCAGGATTCAAACCGATGACCTTTGGCATGAAAGGCAAATGCCTTACCTCCGTGCTATCTCCCAGGCCCCAAGAGTTTTAGTGTTTTTAATAAAAATTTTAATGAACAGATTTCTTATCATACAGTTTCTATTACAATTATGTCTTTAACTGAAATCTTTTTGTGAAATTCAGAAGGTTCTCTCATTCATAATGCATAATTGAATTTTTCTGCTTACTATGTTCATTTTATTTAGACATTTGAGTAAACGTTTTCATATTATTTTGGTTACCCAGGTTATTAATTACATTATAAATTGAACATATATTTCAGAACACTAAAACAAGAAATTCCTTAAAAGTTTATGTACAAGGTGCTTTATTAATTTTCCCAATTCATGCTTTCTGTCACAAGTAACATAACTTGCAATGTTTTCTGGAGCTTATAATTTTCTTCTACAGTAACTCGGTGATAATAAAATAATTTTAACATAAAATCATAATGTTTATTTGATTAATTCTTATCTATTTTTTGTTCCCACTTAACAAAGAAATAATCTACACTAAGATTCTTTACTTTTTCTCCTCCCATTTCATTTTTTATCAGCGACCCTGTCAGGCTTATTTCCCTATCATTTTACTGAAGCAGGTTTGATCAATTATTCACCATGTACAGTTTCAAATTTAATTGGTTAATTTTTTATCCTCTTAACCCCATTTTTCAGACATGAAGTACACAAGTGATCACTTAAGCTTTCTTAATACTTCATCTGGATTTTACACAATTCAACCCCTACATTTCTAACCAGGCCTTTCTTTTTTGCATGTGATTTTCCTGTGGTTCAGCCACTCTTCTCAATTATCTAAATCTTGAGAGTTATTATTAACCTGTTTTCCTGCTTACATTTTTCTATTCCACTTAGGCATAACCCTAGTCACAAAAAGATCAGTTTGTAGTGTAGAACAGGACAACCTATTTCTCTGTTGTGTCTCAAAGATACAAACCTTGTTATTTATACTTAACATTGTTAGTCAACAGTAAGTAAAGTTATTAAATAAATATGCTTTAATTGAACAAAAAAAGTGAATTAAATAGAGTATTGGGGCCACAAGACATAGTATAGAAGTAAAATAGTTGCCTTGCACACAGCTAACCCTTGGATTCAATATCCAGCATTACATTTTCCCAGAAGTGATTACTGAGCACAGATCCAGGAGTAAACCCTGGGCACTGCTGGGCATGACCCCCACATTAAGATAAATAAATACATAAATAACCCACGTCCATTTATAGGAAATTAATTTATAGGAACCAAGTAATTTATAGGAAAATACTTAACTATGATACTTAAAAACATATGCCTGTCTTTTTTGTTTGTTTGTTTGTTTTTTGGTTTTTTTTTTTTTTTTTTTTTTTTTTTTTTTTTTTTTTTTTTTTTTTTTTTTTTTTTTTTTGGTTTTTGGGTCACACCCGGCAGTGCTCAGGGCTTACTCCTGGCTCCATGCTCAGAAATTGCTCCTGGCAGGCACGGGGGACCATATGGGGCACCGGGATTCGAACGATGACCTTTTGCATGAAAGGCAAACGCCTTACCTCCATGCTATCTCCCCGGCCCCAAAAACATATGCCTGTCTTTATTAGCCTGCTACATTAGACAATCTTTCTGCTGAATAAGATCTTCAAATATGTAAATTTTGATGTATTTCCTTTGTATCAATCTATCCTTTTAATATTTCTCTAGGCTAAAATCATGCTTTATACCTATTTTTATGGAGAAAACTGTGAAAAAATGTAAAAATAAAATTGCTGAAAATATAGTACTTAGACATTTTGGCAACCAGGCCAAATAACCTAGCATACAAATCACATCTAAAAATTTGTTTTGCCGAGGTCAGAACAATAGCACAGCTATAGGGCATTTGCCTTGCATCCAGCCAACTCAGGATGAACCATGGTTTGATTCCTGACATCCCAGATGGTTCTCTGAGCCTGCCAGGAGTGATTTCTGAGCTCAGAACCAGGAGTAATACCTGAGTGCCTCCAGGTGTGACCAAAGAGCCAAAAATATTGTTTTCCTTACAAAACATTTTTTATTAATGGTATTTTATTATCTTTTAAGCAAATATTCTTAAATATAGTGTTATTGCACAGTCATTGTGCTATCAATGGACATTTCTTACTAATAAAGTATTTACTAGTAAAAGATAAATGAAGTCATGCAATTTTCCTATACTTGGGTGTACATGGAATCTATTATGCTGAGTGAAATAAGTCAGAGAAAGAGAGACACAGAATAATCTCATTCATCTAGGGTTTTAGAAAAATAAAATATATTTTTACAATAATTCTCAGAGACAAAACAGAGGAGGGCTGGAAGGTCCAGCTCATGGCATGAAGCTCACCACAAAGAGTGATGAGTGCAGTTAGAGAAATAACTACATTGAGAACTATTCTAACAATGTGAATGAATGAGGGAAGTAGAAAGCCTGTCTCAAGTACAGGTGGGGTGGATCGGGAGGAGGGAGATTTGGAACATTGGTGGTAGGAATGTTGCGCTGATGAAGGGGGGTGTTCTTTACATGACTGAAACCCAATTACAATCATATTTGTAATCAAGGTGCTTTTTAAAAAAAAAAAAGAAATCCAAAACATAATTCCTTAAAAAATATCAAGTAGGGGCCCGGGAGATAGCATGGAGGTAAGGCGTTTGCCTTTCATGCAAAAGGTCATCGGTTCGAATCCCGGTGCCCCATATGGTCCCCCGTGCCTGCCAGAAGCAATTTCTGAGCATGGAGCCAGGAGTAACCCCTGAGCACTGCCGGGTGTGACCCAAAAACCAAAAAAAAAATATATCAAGTAGTTATTTTTACATTATTTCTTTACTTTTGGCATTTGCTTAATCTATAGTATAGTGAGTAGCATATGTATGCTAACACAGATGAGGCAGTGCTGTCCTCCAGCAAGCAATCAAGTGTGTCCTGAAATCATGAATCTACATGGATGTTATGCCTTCTTTAGGTGTATCACAGCCCTAGAGAAAGAAGGATAAGAACCACCATTTTAAACTACTTTATTACACTGCAATTTCCTGAACAGGATTCTTCTTTTATTTTTTTTAAATGGGGACCCTAATCTAAATGGGAGTCCTTGGCACTTTTATTACCTAAATGTTATTTTATTATATAGAGGCAGTTACATATTTTGGTAGGGAGATGGTGAGGTCTTTCTTGGCTGGGCTCGACTCCTGCAGCTCCTACTGCCTCATGGGTCTGAAGGTTGCAAGATGATGGCCGAGAAATTCACAAAGCAGTCAGGTGAAGTTCTAGGAATCAGCCAGCTTTATTTCACGGTCCTAACTGCCATGTACATTTCCTCACATGGCATCACCATGTGAACTGTCTCTATATATTAAAATAACACCTAAAGTATCATAAAGAATGTCTAAGGCTTTTATAATAAGAAGAAAAAAACTGTCATCATTTAGCTGCTTGAAATCTTAAGCAAATAATATGAGCTTTCCAGAAGTTGATTCGTTCATGGAGATAATGATATATTATACCTTGTTATTCTTTCAAGAATGAAGCACATAATGCTAATTAGAGTAGTTTCTGAGATTATTGTTAGTACGAGTCTTTTCTGTTATGCCTATGATTTGTCCTTCAGACTTCCAAAATATCTCTCCAGAATGCAGATATCAGTAAAAGTTGAACATAGATTTGCCAAAAATTCCTCCGAAGTGGAGAAAATTCATTGATAAAATTTATTTTTCAAATTAGCTACTACAATTCCCATACTTTAATTTTATCTCTGACATCATATTTTTTGAAGGTAGAGGGTATGAGTTAATTAAATATCATAATGCCTGTTTTAAATCTTGTAGGCATTTCTCTATTATACAACTTGGAAACCACTAGGAACTGTTAAGTAGGTATTAAAAGCAAATGAGATCATGTTGGGAATCCCATTAAACAATTTTATATTCAATCAAGTAAATAAAATAAATCAAATATAAGTATTTTAAATCTTGCTATTTTAATAAAAATAATAAAGATATATATTTTGGAGTGACAAAACAATTATAAATCTTTTTATCTAAAGAAAGAATGAAAGAAAACTTTTTTTTCTTTTGGACCACACCCAGTGATGCTCAGGGTTATTCATGGCTATGCACTCAATAATTTCTCCTAGCTTGGGGGACAATATGGGATGCAGGGGTTTTCCAACCTTTGTCTGTTCTAGGTTAGCGCATGCAAGGCAAATGACCTCCCACTTCCGCCACTGCTCTGGCCAGAAAAAAAGAACATTTTCTAAAGAAATCATCTCTTGAGGGCCAGGCGGTGGCGCTGGAGGTAAGGTGCCTGCGTTGCCTATGCTAGCCTAGAACGGACCGCGGTTCGATCCCCCGGTTTCTCATATGGTCCCCCAAGCCAGGAGCGACTTCTGAGCGCATAGCCAGGAATAACCCCTGAGCATCACCAGGTGTGGTCCAAAACCCAACAACAAAAAAAATCATCTCCCTTAGAAAACTCTCTAACAGGTGCATCATTTGGAATTATTTATTATTTTTTGTGGCTAAAAAAGACATTCAATTGAGGTTAAATTTATGTGTAACATTTAAGCTTTGAATAAGGATTTGAGCAGCTTGAAAAGACTATTTTTTTTCTAATCTCAGCAGCAAAAATAAATTGGTGATCTCTGCCATCTTGATTCCACATAGTACAATTTGATGTTTGTAAAATCAAAGTTAGAGCATCGGGTTTCAAATCTAATTTTTTTTCTCCAATGTATTCTAAGAGGAAATAAGTTAAATTAACTATGTTTTCATTCAATAACTTATTTAACTTGCTATACTCTTATTTTATATAAGAAGCTCTCTTAGATGATTTTAACAGTTGCACAAACCAGGTAGTAATTCCTGGTTTTGTAAAAAAGCAAAAACAAAAACAAAAACAAGTTTATGGTTATTTTTATTTTTTTTATTTCAGAAGAACTAATTCATAGCCTTCATCATATATATATATATATATATATATATAAAATCTTATATCCTGTATAGTTTCTATACAGCAATGTATAAATCAGGCTTGCTATGAGCTTTTGGGTCCACTATAAATATAAGGACAAAAAATTATATATATATATATATATTTATATATTATTTAAAATTAGGGCTAATCCTAGCAAGTATGCTGGACTTATTTTGGCTCTGCGATCAGGGAATCGCCTCTGGTGGTGCTTGGGAGATCGTTTGGGGTGCCAGACATTGAATCAGGTCCCCTATATTTAAGAAAAATATCCTACCTGATGTACAATTGCTCCACACTCACAATTACAGATACAAGGTCTCTCTTAAATCTGCTTCATTATTATACTCTAGAATAATATTGTTCTTATCATTAAAGAATAGATAGCTAAGATTTATTCCCTTTTACTGATTCTTTGCTTTTGACCATTTAGAAGTCTCAGGAAATGGCAGATTTTTTTTTTTTTTTTTGGTTTTTGGGCCACACCCAGTGACGCTCAGGGGTTACTTCTGGCTATGTGCTCAGAAGTCGCTTCTGGCTTGGGGGACCATATGGGGAACTGGGGGATCGAACCGCGGTCCATCCTAGGCTAGCGCAGGCAAGGCAGGCACCTTACCTCCAGCGCCACCACCACCACCAGCCCCCGCCCCCCGTAAATGGCAGCTCTTTGGAAGTCACAGAAAAAGTGGCTGAGTGAGAGATAGCAGACCATTTGAAGGTATCTTGTCTCTAAACAGGAGAAATTTTTCTCACACATGATTTGCACTCCCAGGATTCAAATGGAAAAGCCTTCTACTTCACAGCCTGAGAGCAGATGTTGCCCTGTCAGGTATCTTTGATTCTACTTTAGAAGCCACAGGAAGCTGGTTGCAGACAAATCACCAGTGCTGTAGGTAAAGGAAATGGCAGCTTCCACTGTGTACTTATAGAAGAGATGTGGCATGTGGCCACAAAGAGGGAAAAAGACTAAAGTTAATCCATGAGGGAAAAAGACTAAAGTTAATCCATGAATACCCAATAAACGGGATCCAACTTTTTTCAATACAACTTTGGTACAAAGCACCTTTCTTTCTGCTTGGTAATGAAATCAATTACTGAGATATTTGTGCTCTTTATGTAATTAAATATATTCTAAATGGAGGGGCCCGGGAGATAGCATGGAGGTAAGGCGTTTGCCTTTCATGCAAAAGGTCATCGGTTCGAATCCCGGTGCCCCATATGGTCCCCCGTGTCTGCCAGGAGCAATTTCTGAGCATGGAGCCAGGAGTAAGCCCTGAGCACTGCCGGGTGTGACCCAAAAACCAAAAAAAAAAAATATTCTAAATAACCATATTATAACCACTTAAGATCTCAAACTCTTAAATTAACACACGTGCACATATGCAATATAAAATTATTTTACATTAAATTATTTAAAAGTTAATACTTGAGGACATTAGGGGTGGTGTCAGTGGAATTCAAACTACTATTTATTTAATGAGTGTAAGAAATAAGCATTTTTAAATTGTTATATTAATTCTATGTGTTAGCTAATATTTCAACTTTATTGTGAAGAAGGTTGGCATATCTAAATGAATTGTGCAAACTCATTAATCTTCAGTCTTACAGAACTCAAATTCAAATTAGAGTTTATCTAAAAAAATCATGATTTAATTTCTGACTTCAAAATGTTAGATTGTTTCCCTTATAAGAAAAAGGAAATTTAGTTCCATCAGAGTACTTTCAACTTTACTTCAAAAAGTATAGCATGTTGTATGAATATGGATGAATTTATCATTTAAAATCATGCCAATATTTTGGTCATTATCATTTTTCTAATAAGAAAGAGAATTGCTTTTCCACTATAGCTTTCAATAATCCTTTTGGTTATCTTTTCAAAATTCATTTTTTGAGCTTTTCCATATAAAATTTAGTTGAAGTATTTGTTTCTCCTTCATATCCATGTGCCTCAGAAGAATCATAACCTATCAAAACTTTATTTTATTTACATTTTTTATTTTAGTTTATTTGTTTTGAATGCATATTCAGCATTGCATCAATTCTATTGGTATTCAGAGGACTAAAATGCAGTGCTGGGGATTAAATCCAGTAAACAGCATGCAATTGAAATGTACTATCCATTGTAGTATCTCTCTTGTTTTTTTTTTGTTTTTGTTTTTGTTTTTGGGCCACACCCGGTGAAGCTCAGGGGTTACTCCTGGCTATGTGCTCAGAAGTCGCTCCTGGCTTGGGGGACCATATGGGACACTGAGGATCAAACCTCGGTCTGTCCTAGGCTAGCGCAGGCAAGGCAGGCACCCTTACCTCTAGTGCCACCGCCTGGCTGTAGTATCTCTTGTCTCCAACTTATTCATGCTTTTAAAATAACAAAATCTAGGGGTAAGGCATTTGCCTTTCATGCAAAAGGTTATTGGTTCGAATCCCGGTGCCCCATATGGTCCCCTGTGCCTGCCAGGAGCAATTTCTGAGCATGGAGCCAGGAGCAACCCCTGAGTACCACCGGGTGTGACCCAAAAACCACAAAAAAAAAAAATCTAAATTGATCTATTAAAGTACAAAATCTTTAGCTTAAAGAAAGGGAATATTGAAAAAATAATAAGACATAGCAATTTCAATGTAAATAAGATTTTAATTAATTATTGAAAATAAATAACATTTCTTTGTAATTTAGGATAAACATAGCTTTTTCAATCTAATAGAAGGCAACCATAGCATCATATTGAATGTTATACTCAATGCCATATACTGACAAATGTGTCCTATTCTTCATAACAGCTTCTTTAATGCTTCTTGTAAAGCTGGTTTAAAGACTGTAGATTTCCTGAAGCTTTAATTTGTTTTATTTTGTTTTTGTTTTTTCAAGTTTAAATGATACGTCTAGCAAGAGTATTCTTTGGAATGATTTAAATTCCTTGAGGTCTTCTTTATATGTAAATTCTTTACTAACCTTGCTGCTTTAAGTATTCTGTCTTTATCTTCAGAAATTTTCATTTTGAGTATAGTGTGTCTTGGAGATTTTTTATAGAAAATTATTTTCAATAGTTGGGCATATTTTTACTGGAATTCTGTGGACCTCTTTGATTTCAGTACTTAAATTTCTGTCTATGATGCTGTTGCTTCAGGGAAGAACTAATAGTACAGTGGATAGGGCATTTGTCTCATATGTAGTTGACCTGGGTTTTATCCTTCACATCCCATATGGTCTTCTGCTATGGACAAAGCTATTCGTGATTTTCAAAAACTATTTTGGTGGCTTTCATTTGTATTTCTAATCATAGCTCACTGAAGTAATGCTCAGAACTGTGATACTTTATCTAGATTCTGAGCTAAAGACACATAATGTCAGCCATGGCAGAGGACGTCATTTAGGGAATGCTTCACTAAGCGGATTGCTAAGAAATGAGCCTGAACTCTATGTATCGAATGCTTCACTAAGCGGGTTGCTAAGAAATGAGCCTGAACTCTATGTATCAAGCTAAAATTAATGTGTGGTCAACAAATATTGTAGAGAAAAGCACATTTATTTGGATTTTACATAGTCACATCTAAAACATAAAAAGAAAGCCTGTGCTTCAAACCAATACATATGTGATAGATTTGACTGATCCCTTTCTCTAATAATTCACCATTATTTACAAATAACAATGCAGTATATAAAGTATCTGGAGCTGGTGAGGTGGCGCTTGAGGTAAGGTGTCTGCCTTGCAAGCACTAGTCAAGGAAGGTCTGCAGTTCGATCCCCCGGTGTCCCATATGCCCCCCCAAGCCAGCGATTTCTGAGGTCTTAGCAATGAGTAACCCCTGAGCATCAAATGGGTGTGATCCCCAAAACAAAAAAAATAAATATCTTTTATTAGATATTTGTAATAACTATTGTTCAGATATGAAAACTAAAATTCAGCCTTAAATAACTTTACTAAATTCACAGTCATAGTAAATTATTTGAACTTTGGCTTTTTTTTTTTGGGGGGGGTCACCCTATGGCACTCAGGAGTTACTCCTAGCTATGAGCTCAGAAATTGCTACTGGATAGGGGGACCATATGAGACTATGGGACACTGGGAATTGAACCAAATCCATCCTGGATTGGTTGCATGAAAGGCAAATGCCCTACTGCTGTAATTCAGTGAATCCATGAATTCACCTGAAGTTTTTGAAGTGCATAATTCTCCATTGCAATATTTTATAGATACCTAAGTGTAAAATATTTCACATTTCAATTTAGTTGACAATGAAACTATTTTATATTCAATTTTTCTTAAAGCTTTAAAGATATACTGTAATAATTTTATAAAGATATTATGAATTATGTTGGTATTAGGTTTTGTAATGGTTGATCTGTAATAATTGGGTTTAATTCATATAGCTGTCCATATGCTTTTATATGCTTTATTGTTTTCTTTATACATTTACCATTTTTGTGTCCCTGTCATTTAATAAATTAAAGAATAATACTTTAATATTTTATGCTAGGTTGGCATTGAGACTCTAACAATGGCCTTATGTATATTATGTAAGAATGCATTGTTTCCACTGAAGGGCTAAGATAAGAAAACTTCTTTTTTTCTCATAGATTCCAAACTAGTGAACCAGCAAGAATTTTAGGTGTATCTCTGAATATTTAGAGATTTTTTAGGTTTTTTTTTTTTGGGGGGTCACACCCAGCAGTGCTCAGGGGTTACTCCTGACTCCATGCTCAGAAATTGCTCCTGGCAGGCACGGGGGACCATATGGGGCACCGGGATTCGAACCGATGACCTTTTGCATGAAAGGCAAACGCTTTACCTCCATGCTATCTCCCGGACCCCATTTTTTTAGTTTTTTAATTCAATCACCACGAGACACACAGTTATAAAATTGTTTATTGTTGAATAAGTCAGAAAATGTATAACAGCCTTCACCAGTGCACATTTTCCACTAACAATGCTCCCAGTTTTGATCCCACCCTACCCACTGCCCTTCCCCCATCTGTTTCTGTGACAGATACTTTTCTTTTCTCTCTTCCTTTATTTCCTTTTAGAAAAAAAGTCTTTTTAAATGCTGTTATTGAAAAGGTATCATAATATCACTTTATCTTCTTTCAGCATCCAGTTCTTTTACAATGTAATCATTTCCAATATTACAGTCATAGTGGTCCCTTCTCAGCCTTAATTGCACTTCCCTGCTATTTATTCCAAAAAAAAATATCTCTGAGAAATTTGCTTATAGGTGGAGATTTTATTTATATTTATTATTTCAGTGTTTAGAATAGGTAATATTCCCAGAGACTTCATTTTTCAAAGAAGATGGGCAACATTTTGTAGAGGTGTTTCTGCATTTTATTCCAATTTAAGTATTTACAGAGCAGAAACGCCTGACGTGTAAAGAAATGTCATGTTTAGTAGCTCCTTTTGTAAAATGCAGGTGGGATTTCTAATGTTCTTTCTCACAATTACCTATTCATTATGATTATTTTCTATTTTTTTTCACTTGTAGCTGCTGTGAAAGAGCTCTTTTTTAAAAAAAAAAGTCTTTGCAATTTTTTCTTTTATTGAAAAGAAGAATGTTCAAACATTAACTCAGATGGAAACTTAACTTTGCCATTGCCTATTTCTTTTAGCTTAGATTTTCCACTTTAAAATGAATCTAAATATGTTTAGCATTTTTATAGAAAAGTGCTATCTATTTCTTTTGAGGACATAGGATTGTGAATGCTATAATTAGTTCAGTCAGAAAACTGATTCACATAGAGAAATTGGTAAAAAGCATTTTTCAGATTAATTTTCAGAATAAGTTTTATGTTGAAATTCCCTACCACATGGTACACAAGAAAAAGCAACAAAGAAGGTGTCACAGCCCTACATTCTCCAGGCCCAGCTGCATCTCACATTTATTGTGTGAGAGTTAACATACTTGCCCTATCTTAGCTATTTCTATGTGCAGAAATTATATATTGTCAGATCTACACAGAGTGTGATTCAATTCATTTCCTCTCAATTCAGTATTTTTAGTAGCGTTACTGAGGATACCCAGACTCTGTTTTTGTTGTTGCTCAGAGTTCTTTATATACATTGACAAAGGCATCAAATCTAAACTCCTTACCATTGTTAAAACCTACCCACCTAAACTCTTATGCCAACACTTCCCACAAAAGTTCTTCCCTAACCATTTAAAACTTATCCTGATTGCTTCAGGATACTGGACTTTCATAACACATGCTGTGTTCTCTAGATAGAACCCTTTTCAAAGTATCAAAGAAATCCTTTTCGTAGCCCTCAATATATTATCTTCCTTACAACTTTTCTTGTCACTCAAACACAAAATTATAAAGCTTTCAAATTGCTACCTTGGGTTTCCCCAAGCCTTTACAGTTTTCATATTTTCACATCATCACATAAACAGTTTATTTGCTTATTTGTTCTTAGGTGTGTTTGCGTTTTTTACACAGAAAGAAGGTATTTTATTATTCTTTAAATCTTTAGCCTTATCTCAGTTTTTGAAATGTGATTGCTCAATGAATATGGATTGATATGGTAATTAGATCAAAAAAAGTTAAAAGGAACACTGTAAAAAGATTATTCTGACAAAAGAGTGTGCAGTCTAAAATCTTTGAGAATCTTAGATCAATCAGAGCCTTTTAAAGCTTCTTTAATAATTTTACAGTTGATTAAAGTCATTGTTTATGAATATGAATATTATTTCCTGAATGTTTCTGAGAATAAAATGAATTGCTCAATTCCATAAATGTTGTGAGGCAGTATCTATTATGAACTAAATCTAGCACTTCTGTGTGCTTTTGCAAATTAATATCATCCTTTTTTGGGGAGGGGTTGGATTTTGGGTCACACCCAGCAGCACCAGGGATTACTCCTGGGTCTGAGCTCAGAAATTGCTCTTGGCAGACTCAGCAGGTCATATGGGATGCTGAGAATTGAACTCAGGTCTGTTCTGGGTTAGCCACCTGCAAGGCTAAGACCCTACCTACCACTGTGCTATTTCTCATACCTGAAATTAACACCATTCTAACCATCAGAAACTTTATAGTTTTATATGTGTGTGTTAACTTAAATGTTGAGCCTTGGTGTTCAACTAACTTTGATTTGGCCTTTGAATATCTGAAACAAATTTCATTATGGTATTTCCCCTTATCTCAAATTATATTTACATTTTCCAGTGAATATGGAGCTAATTATATAAGAAACTGATATATCTTCTTGACGCAAATTAATTTTTCTTGTTTTTATAGCTAGATTTTTGATAAGTAGCAAACTTATTTTTGAGAAAAGTTTATTGAAAATAATTTGTGCTATATTATTTACTTTTTCAGGTACTTGGAAAATTGATTGTCCAAACAAACAATAATTCTTGAATATGAAATGCATGTCTATCATTAAAAAATACTTAATTGTGAGACTTACACATTCAACAAATTGGGAAGCAGCCTAGTGAAAATCAAGAGAAAATCCAAGGTTTTCAAACTTGAGGATTGCAAATATGTTTGAATTTTACTCCATATTACTTAAAAGATCTTGTGCAAGTCTTAAGTTTTTTGTTTTTTTGTTTTTTTTTTTTTTGCTTTGCTTTATTTTGTTTTATTTGTTTTTGGGCCACACCCATTAGCACTCAGGAGTACTCCTGGCTCCACGCTCAGAAAACGCTCCAGGCTGGGGGATCATACAGGAAGCTGGGGATCAAACCATGGTCTGATTTAATCAGCAGCATGCAGGCAAACACTCTACCACCGTGCCACTGATCAGACCCCAAGTTTTTCTAATTATCTGCACACAGAGAAATCAGCTGCCTGGGAATAGGATACATTCCTGTATCAAAACCACGTCATATGTGTGCAAGGAAAATACCATACCTGCTGCACTATTGCTTCAACTTTTTGAAAAAGTTTAAATAATAATTTTTCTAGTTCTCATTGCGAAGACAAGAAAAATGAGGCATAATAAGAGACACTTGGGAAAGGATCCTTGACCAACTGGAGAAAGAATTCATGTTCTGATTCTTACTTCCAGATGTCAGCAAATTCTCCTCTCATTCTTAGAGGTTCTTTAAAAAAAAAAAAGCATAGTAATGATAGTTTCCTTAATATGGTAGCATTCCTTTTTGCATATGCACACTAAAATGAAAGAAATCTTATATATAGAAAGAAGTTCTTATCGACTAGGGAGAAGAACCCATACATTTTATAATACAGGGACACTTTCCACCCTATACATTTGATATGGGGACACAACTTAGACCTCATGTGATCTGACATGGACCATCCAATCCCGAAACCTGCAGCAGCATCAGGAATCAAACTTCCACGGGGGAGTCCCTAAGATTGCTCTGTACTGACTTGCACTAAGGTAGGGTTATATGACATTGCAGAAGATGAGGAAACAGCAACAACTTGATCACAGAACAGGTTGCCTACCTCATACCTAACGGTGAGATGAAATCTAAGACACTTTATACTTTGATCTTTGCAAAAACCAAGACCACTAATTACAGAAGACTGACTATAACAACCATAAATGAGCAGAACTTCTGGAACCATAAAGAAAGATTCTATCCTAGATTTTATCCTAGGGTCTGTGCAAAAACCAAGATCTCATATTACAGAGGATTGACTTTGACAGCCATAACTGAGCAGAACATTTCCTGGCACCATAAGAAAGACTTTGAAGTTTGACAATGGACATGTCTGGAGCCTGTTCTTGGTCTCATGACAGTGTCATTCAAGGATGTATCTCTTAAGCCAAGGGAATTTCCTTTTTTAATTTTCCCAATAATTACGTTGCCTATGCAAAACTAACCAACCAACCAAACAAACAAGCAAACAAATTAAAAACACACCTAACTTGTCACACAAGCTCCTCCTTTTTTCTTATTCTTTTATTCTTCTTTTAAATTTATATTTATAGCTTCTAATCAGGGGCTCCCATCATTTTCTTTCTCTTTCTTTCTTTCTTTCTTTTTTCTTCATTCCTTCCTTCCTTTATTCCTTCCTTCCTTTCTTCCTTCCTTCCTTTTTTCTTCCTTCCTTCCTTCCTTCCTTCCTTCCTTTCTTTCTTTCTTTCTTCCTTCCTTCCTTCCTTTCTTTTTCTTTCTTTCTTTCTTTCTTTCTTTCTTTCTTTCTTTCTTTCTTTCTTTCTTTCTTTCTTTCTTTCTTTCTCTCTCTCTTTCTTTCTTTCTTTCTTTCTTTCTTTCTTTCTTTCTTTCTTTCTTTCTTTCTTTCTTTTCCTATCTTTCTACAGAATCATAGAAGAGGAATCATCTTATTCTGCCTCGTGTTTCTATGTCTTTCTACAAGTTGAGAAAATATAAGTGGGTGGTACCTGGGGCAAAGCAGTCTCATGATAATTGAGTGGAAATAAAAATGATCAGACCTAAATACTCAACCTAAAGTCAACAACAACAGAATCAAAAACACTACAACAAGCTATACACAAAATAAACCTATTACACCAGCAGTCTGGAGGGCTAAGGGTGGATGTATGGGATGCATACAGGGAACGATGGCAGAAGGAGGTCAACACTGGTGGTGGGAATTGCCATAATTCACTGTCATTATGTACCTTAAATAACTGTAGAAACTTGTAATTCGCATTGGCCTCAAAAATTATATAAAAATGATAGTTTTCCAATTTCTAAAAGTTGCCACATGCAATCGTTACCACACAGGAGAATGAATGAAGGCTGTACGAAACCAATGGTTTAACAAATGTAATAATGAAACTTGGGTACTAGAATACAGACTTGAGAGTGCTGGTTTTCAGTGTTGGACTTGAAAGACAGGCCATCTGGTAAAATGTTTATCTTGCATGAAGCCATATTGATCCCATGCTGGGCATATGTCTCCATACCTGAACCCCAGAACCACCAGGAATTATCCCTGGACACAGCCTGAACAAATATGAAGAAAATCTTCTCTCCATTCTACTTTCCTTCCTGCAAATTAAAAACATTAGTTACTCTATATTTTAGCATTGTATTATGAAATCTATATATAATTATAGTAGTAATATGGAATATTTTTAAGATATGGTAAATGTAGTCATGAGAAATCTTATAATTTGCTTATGAAACCTCAAATTTGTGTTTTACTTTTGGAAAACTGTAAATTCTAAGAAAGGAGAGATTTTTCAGTTAATATAATACCTATGTAGGAAGAAATCATTTGGCATAGCTTTGGTTAAGACACACCATTAAGGGCAGGAGATAGATCACTGATCAACAAAGCATGTTTTGTTGGATAAGCAACCATGTATAATTCCTTTGACTACCTCCACACTTTTACTTGAGTAGCATCACATCTTTAGGTACTATCATTGCATTATCAGAGTTAGTTACTTAAGTGCCTGAGTTGGTCTCTAGTCTCCTGACACTTTTGCAAATCCCCTTTCAAAAAATTCCCAAACCTGAACCTCTAGTGGTTAGATAATTAACTATAAATTAACACAAATACTTGATTTTGATCATAAACCAATCAAGATATATTAATAAACATTACTAAGATGTAATTCACATATGGTAAAGAGAATCTATTTATACTTAAGTAAAATTTACTATTTGATGACTTATGACAATCCTATAATCTAGAAATAAGAAAGTTACAGATAATTTCCATCAACGTTAGTGATTTTTCAAACCTTTTTTTTGGGGGGTGCCACACCCAGTGATGCTCAGGGTTTATTTCTGGTTATGCACTCAAAAATTGCTTCTAGCTTGGTGGATCTTATGGGGAGCACAGAGATTGAACTTTAGTTCATCCTGGGTCAGTTGTGTGCAAGACAAACGCCCTACCACTGTGCCATCACTCTGGCCCCAGAGTTTTCACATGTTTTTAAAGTCTTTGTTTTTTTTTATCTCTATGTCTAGGAAGACATGCATTATATTATAGCATACTAATTTTTATTTTCTATATTATGATGTAAATTCAATTGTATGATATAAACATTTGTGCCTACCTTCTTTGAATTTTAATAATTTAAGGTTGTGTGTGAGCCAGAGACAATGCAAGGGTTAAGTAACTTGCATGTGGCCAACCTAGTTTTCTCTTAGCACTACATGGTTCTCTCAAGCACTCCAGTATAGTTTTGGAAGCCCTGGAGCACAATCACCATGGCACAGTTATTCCCCAATACAGCAAGGCTCAAGCACTTTGCATCCTCAAGTCTGAGCATTGAAATCCTGGTTGACTCAGAGTCACAATCAAAATGCTTCGGGTCATTTAGCCACCACTTGGCAGCCCCAAAGTCTATGTTAAAAAAAGTTGCATTATTATTGGTTATACCTTATCTTGATCAATTATATGAGTTATTTCTAGTTTGAATCTCTTATTTGTGTCTGGTTTTGTTTTGTTTTGTTCTTTTAGTTTAGGGCCAGACTTGACTGCTTTCGGATTTATTCCTGGTTCTGCACTCAGGGATCATTCCTTATGGTGGTTAACAGAATATTTGGGATACCTGAAATCAAACTTGTGTCTTCCGGTTCCAAGGCAAATGAGCACTCTACCATCACTTTAGCCCCTCAAACTCTTACTAGAAAATTTTATGAGTACTTATCTACAGATCATATAGATATAGTACATTTATTTTTCTCTTTTAAACAGATTCCAAACAATGATTGGAACTTCTTATGGTAATACTAGCAGTATAAGAGAAATTCAGTTCCTTCATATCCTATTCAGCACTTGGAATTATCAACCTCTAAGTTTTAATTACTCACTATTTTGGTTTTGATTATTATCTTTATGATAATGAATATTTTTGTACAATTATATTATAATATTTTAAAAATAGTATATTTGTAAGTTCACTTTTGGTTATTTTGTTTTGTATTGTATTGGGCAATTCTCAGCTATGCTTAGGGGTTACTCCTGGCTCTTTACTCAGGAATCACTCCTAATGGTGCTCAGGGGGTCATATGGGATAATGGTTATTAAACCTCAGTCAGCTGCATGCAAGGCAAGCAGCCTATCCAGTGACCTATCTCTTTAGCCCCTATAGTTCACAAACTCTTAGAGATTTATTTATTCTATGGGAAAACAGAATTCCTAGTGCTTAAAATCAAGAGAGTGATTAATTTGAAAGTATTGTAGATATTCTATTACCATGCATGTTTTTGATAAATAAAATATTTACGCTGTCATATCATTTTGCTATAGCATTCTCAATTCACTTTGGTTCTACACTACTGAAAAGCAGAGTATTATGAGAAGGTCAAGCAAACCCAACTGAATGGACACTAAAAAATAGAGGTTTTGAAAAATAAAATATTAAATAGAATTGTATTGAACATTGAAACTTAAGTTTGATTTTAGCAATTTTCTCTTATAATCTCTTTTCTATGGCTAAATGATATCATCCATAACTAAGGCTTATTAAATGTATTTAAAGTGCATAAGTTCATATTTATATTTCAGAAGTATAAAGACATGTATTCCGTGTAGACTTACACAGGTTTAATAAATCAAATATATAATCAAAACCCCAAAATAGGGACCGGACAGATGATGCAAGCGGTAAGGCATCTGCTTTGCCTGTGCTAGCCTAAGGCAGACCAAGGTTCCATCCCACCACGTCCCATACAGTCCCCCAACCATGCTATCATCCTTATCCTCTTCTCCCCACACTGTTTAACTCTTTTGAAGTCTAACATATTTCTATGAATAACATAACAAGTCATCCAGTATGTAACATATGTCATTCTGTTCTACTGGATATAAAATGATCCTTGACCTCAATCTTTTGCTTTAATTTTTACCACTAGTACCAACGTAATGGCTGCCTAGAGTGCTGTAAGTTCCTGTTGTTGTTCTTTTCCAATCTGATTCATGATAGCTAACATAAGCTATAAATGCATGTATAGTATCACAATTCTTTCCAAAGTTTAAATAATTTAAATAAAATATTTATGTATCACAATGCAATGTAATTATACATCACAAATACTACATTCATCACCATAGATACACAGATGGTTATAGCCTCATGAATCATTCTAAGCACTTAATAAAATATATAATATCAATTCTATACGCACTACAGAATGTAAAAATATTGAAGAAAAGGTGAAACATTCCACCTTATCCTATGAGGTCAATATTTACCAATTTCATAAACAGTAATATAAATTATTTTAAAAGAATAACAGGCAAATATTCACCCATGCACACAGAGAAAGAGACTCTAAGCAGCATTTTAGCAAATAAGATATAACACTATATTAAAACTATTGTATATTATATTCAGGTAAATCTTCTTCCCCAGAAAAAAAAGATTATTTAACATTAGTAAAGAAACATTTATAAGCAAATAAAATGCAATTTTAATAGGTATAGAAAAATTATCTGATAAAATACATTATCTTGAAATTAAAAAAGTCATACAAGTGAATAAGAACTCTTTTTCAGGGACCAAAGAGATAACATGGAGGTAAGGCGTTTGCCTGGCATGCACAAGGACAGTGGTTCCAATTCTGACATTCCATATGGTCTCTGGAGCCTGCCAGGAGCGATTTCTGAGCATAGAGTAAGGAGTAACAACTGAGCAACCACCCCCTCCAAAAAAGAGCTCTTTTTCAATGTAATAAAAAGCATTTTAGAGACCCAAGCAATAATATGGAGGTTAAGGCACTCATCTTGAATGTAATAATGTTTTCTTTCAAGATTAGGGAAAGGCCATGGTTTTCCAGTTTTACTACTTTTATATAACATTTTAC
This sequence comes from Crocidura indochinensis, assembly GCA_004027635.1. NCBI lineage: Eukaryota > Metazoa > Chordata > Mammalia > Eulipotyphla > Soricidae > Crocidura > Crocidura indochinensis. The sequence continues at coordinate 30,985 of PVKC010002389.1, forward strand.
TAGATGTTCAATACCCACCAGAAAGTAAATTTTTTATTCACAGATGATCAATTATCTGATATTTCTTTTAAAAGATATCAGGCAAACTGAAGAGTTTAGAGAAGCATCAGAATAAAGGTTTAATATACATGTTTAAATATTTCTACAAATTATGAATAGTTGGAAATTGTAATCAACAAATAAATTTATTTTCACTGGCTTACAATGAAGTAATTAGGATATGAAATATAAAATTTGATGAAAGAAAGAGTTGAAAATTACACAGAAAATTACAAAATGTTTCTGAATAAAATTGCAAATTATCAACATAGAGTTACTTAAAAGTAACTCTACGTTTGAAGATTAGTATTGAGATATTCACTCCCTCCAAGCAGATTTTGAGACTTAAAATTATTTTAATAAAATTTTTACACATAAAAATAATGTAACTCTAAAATTCACCTGGAAATTTAAAATATATGGGAACATCAAAGCATCTCTTGAAGAAAGATCCTGGGAAAAGATATTATGTAAGTACATTGTTTATCATTTGTCTTTTGTATATTATAAAAACAGATATATCTAAATGGTTTTGGAATGAAGAAGCATGCCATACATGGAAGGACAATTAATACTTGACTAAAACATTTAATTCAATGAATAAAATGTAATTTCAGCAAATGGTGTTGGAAGATTTTAATGTGCATGTGCAAAAATAAATTTATTTACACAATTAATGATATAAAATGAACCCTAAATTCATTATAAACATAAATATATAACTCAAAGTTACTAAAAATACTAAAAAAACTCACAATAACTATATGCTTATACAACTATCAACAAATTATGGATGAACAAATATTATTCAGCAAAGATAAATAAATGAACTAATGGCACTTGTAATAATTTAGATAAATAATTTAGATAAATATACTAGATATGTAGGATGGAAAAATAATTCAGATTCTTCTAGACCATAAGATTTCATTTATATACATTTCTAAAAATCTCAAACTAATCTATAGTTACATAATTCAGTTCAGTATTTGAAGTAAGGAAGTAAGAAAATTTGAGCGATAGGGATAGGAAAGAGCATGAGGAAATTTTCAAAGACTCTGAATATGAGCACTGACAACACCTAGGCTGTCTATCAATAAATGTAGACACACAGTAATATATTGAATACCTGTAATTTATTATATATTCATTCTGTTCAATGCATATACTTTAAAATATTGTTCACTTAGACTTTAGGATGAAAACAAAATTTGTAAATATGATACACATAAGTATCTACTTTCTCCTTTGGCATCTTATCACTCATTTCTCTTTTTTTCTGTTTAGGGTATAAGTTTGTCTTAATTCTTAAAGTCACATGTTATTTTTATACATACATTTTCATCTTATTCCCAGTAAATTACTACCCATTTTTTGTGATCTCAATTTAACATGTACTTTCCCAAGTTAAATATTCTCCCCCCGCCCCATTTTTAGATGTTATCCTATCTCTATGCTTTCTTAGAGTCATGAAACTGTCTCCATAAAATTAATTCCAATATGCCTGCCTTTTGGTCTATTGATATCTTTCCTAACACTGTATTTAAAGCCTAGCATAGTGCATCATACATAATAGATACACAAATATATTTGTTGTATTAATCTGACAATGAAGAAAGAGAACATCACCCTTTTTACTAGACTAGCTCATATTTTGTAGCAATAGATGATTTTATCATTATTATTTTAAGCAAATTCATAAAAATACGACGAATTTATATTTAGCACTTGAAACTATAAAAAACTTTAACCAGTTTGTGACTGTAGTTACAAAGAGAGATATGATGTCGTCACACTTTTAGGTAAGTAGTGTTTTCCCCGAGTGAAACATTTTAAGGGAAACTTCCAGGTAAATTTTAGATAAGCTTCAGAGAAACTAATACCTAACTGTTGAGATAAACAATGATTTAACTTTTGGTATAATTAGTTGAAGGAGCTGTCAAAAGCCTACACACCATTGACCTCCATCCAGTAGGGATCTTCACAGGGATTGAGATGGCCAGACACAGACTGTTTAAGCTTTAGAATAAACTATGTTAGCCATACAGTACAGGCTGACAATTTATTCAATACAATATCATCCCACAGCCTAGTGTCCAACTTGTGCGTTATTGTCTAGGTTGACAGAGACATTAAGAATGGTTTGTTAGTAAGTATATAAAAATTAAATAGCTACATTCAGAACAGACTGGGATATTTTACATGACCATTAAGCAAGAATCCTAGCATATATAATAAAGTCATGATGGGTTTCTATTCGATTTTTACCTATATTTCCCTCTACATATAGAAGACCCTAAACAGTTTTATTCTATTTTTTTCCTGGGCACAATTTTGCTTCCCTTATATATTTTAAGACATGTGCTTTTTGCTCAGGAGACTATCCCAACCTTAGAGATGGGTATTTGTTAGAAAAATAATGGCATAGTGTCCTGCCTACAATAACATATAGTGGTTTTATAAGTTTATGTCACTTCATTGGCCCTGGAATTTAGAACAACTATCTAGTTCTATATTACTGTAGCAATATAAAGGTATTTAAATTAATCTTTTTATTTAAATTCTTGCCATAATTTTTCTCTCAATTCTGAACTTTGATTCAGAATATTTGGAAATGAACAGTTCACATTTTCCCCTAAGAAATGGGTAAACAAAATAGAAAAGTAGAATTAGTGATTGGGATATTATGCAATACATTTTACAGTTTCTCTCATGTCCTGCATTCAGTTATTCAGTTTCTTCTTTCTTTCTTTCTTTCTTTCTTTCTTTCTTTCTTTCTTTCTTTCTTTCTTTCTTTGTTCTTTCTTTTTTCTTTCTTCCTTCCTTCCTTTCTTTCTCTCTTTCTTCCTTCTTTCTCTCTTCTTCCTTCCTTCTTTCTTTTTCTTTCTTTTTTCTTCCTTCCTTCCTTCTTTCTTTCTTACTTCTTCCTTCCTTCTTTCTTACTACTTCCTTCCTTCTTTCTTTCTTCCTTCCTTCCTTTCTCTTACTTTCTTCCTTCTTTCTTCTTCCTTCTTTCTTTTTTCTTTTCTTCTTTCTTTCTTTCTTCATTCTTTCTTTCTTCTTTCTTTCTTTTTCTTCCTTCTTTCTCTTTCTCTCTTTTCTTCTTCTTCCTCCATCTTTCCTTTTCCCCCTTCCTTTCATTCTTTTCCTTCTTTTTCTTTATTTTTTCTTTTCTTTTTTGTTTGTTTCTTTCTTCTTTCTTTCTTCCTTCCTTCCTTTCTTTCTCTTTCTTCCTTCTTTCTCTCTTCTTTCTTCCTTCTTTCTTTTTCTTTCTTTTTTCTTCTTTCTTTCTTCCTTCCTTCTTTCTTCTTCCTTCCTTTTAGTACTCTTTCTTTCTTTCTTCCTTTCTCTTACTTTCTTCTTCCTTCTTTCTTTTTTCTTTTCTTCCTTTATTCTTTCTTTCTTTCTTCTTTCTTTCTTCCTTTCTTTCTTTCTCTTTCTCTCTTTTCTTCTTCTTCTTCCTCCATCTTTCCTTTCTTCCCCCTTCCTTTCATTCTTTTCCTTCTTTCTCTTTATTTTTTCTTTTCTTTTTTTGTTTCTTTTTTCTCCCTCCCTCCACTCTCATTTCCTTTCCTTTCCCGGAGGTACTCAGGAGCTATTGCTAGTTCTGCTCAAGATTAAGTCAAGGAAGGAATGAAGGAAGGGAGGAAGGGAGGTAGAAAAGGAGGGAGGGATGAAGGAAGGGATGAAGGGAAGAAAGAAGGAAATGAAAGGAGGAAGGATGGAAAGCAAAGGAGAGAAGTAGAAAGGTAGAGGATAGGAGGGAGAGAGGGAGGGAGAGGAGGGTGGAAGGAAAGTAGAAAGAAAGGGAGGAAGGAAAGAAATGGGAGGGGGAGGAAGAAATGAAGGAAGGAAGGAATTAAAGAAGGAAGAAAATGGGAGGGAGGAAGGAAGGAAAGGAGGGAGGGAGGAAGGAAGTAATGAAGGAAGGGAAGAAGGGAGGAAGGGAGGGAGGAAGGAGGGTGAGAGGGAGGAAGGAAATATTTTTCAAAATGACAATAATATTAAAATAAATATTATGACAAAGGAAAAATTGCTTTGTTGGAAATGAACACCATTAGTATTTTTAAATTATTGTTAACATCAAAATATTTCTGAATAGAAAGAAAAAGAAAGGAAAACAAATGTGATTCTGAATCATGGCTTTTCTGCTTCTATCTTGGAGCTGGAGAGAAAAATAAGTTTAGGAGACAAAGTGCTATATGATTTTACCTAGTGCCTAAACGGAAGCTAGAGAAATCCTAGCTTAACCCATACATTTATTTGTTCTTTACTCATTCAGTTATTGAATAATCATTCCAAACTACAAATAAACCAGGAAATTATTTTAAGTAAAGATCAGGTATGCATTCCAAATACAATTTAAATAAAAGTCAAATGTTCACTAGTTGTTATTGATTCAAAGGGAGCTATACATGCCAGCGTGCAAGTGGAAGATTTAGAAAGTAAAGGAACACAAAGTTCAGACATCCTAGGGAAACATTGATGAATATTGGAATCTATTTTTTTAGGACCTGATTCAATTGGAATTTTCACTGTATGTGTGTGTTCCTCAGTAGGAGATTGCAAGATGACTGAGAGCAGACTTGAGACAATTTGAGGGAATAGCATCCAAAACAAGTGCTAAATAACATGGAGCCAGGTAGGTAGCAAAAAATATTAGAACACAAACTTTACATGCAGAAAACCTGGGTTTGATTCCTGGACTCCTAGTACCACATGAGTCTCCTCCAACTAGTGCTGGAAGTAGCTTCCCCGAGAAGCACTGGGGCTTAATCACCAGAAGGATAAAATAAAGTATAAATATAGCTATAATTTTTCAGTAAGAAGTTGCACATCTAATGAATTTGTTCTATGCAGTTAACTTTTGGGAGATATTTTTACCCAGTGATCAAGCATACAAGACTATGTCTAGGGGTACTGGAATAGTTACAAATTATGTCAGGAATTACACAAAGGGTCTCACATATGCCTTCCATGTGTTCTACCACCTTAGCCATGTCTCCAGACCTACAACGAATTTTGAAAAAGAATTAATAAATTAACACAAAGTTCCCTCAATTTGCTATACATCAATTACACATCCATAAGTGTGATTAGTGCTCTAAAATATATTTTCTTCCTACTTACTAACAATTCTTTAGCATTAACAGTCTCTCATGGAATAGGATGCTCGTTTCTTAAGTAGATTGGTCAAGCATTATTAGTCCCAATATAGCATTTATTTTATTGGGCACTCTTTATTCTTTTAAAAATTTAGTAGTTGAGGGGCAGGCAAGGTGACGCTTGAGGTAAGGTGTCTGCCTTGCAAGCACTAACCAAGGAAGGACCTCGGTTCAATCCCCCGGCATCCCATATGGTCCCCCCAAGCCAGGGGCAATTTCAAAGCGTTTAGCCAGGAGTAGCCCCTGAGCATCAAATGGGTGTGGCCTGAAAAACCAAAAAAAAAATTCAATAGTTGAAAAAATACTGCTATGCTTCTGCTCTACATATTTGAGAAACACCATGATAAAAATGTAGTTTATATTCTTGAGTTTTTGATGTATTAGCTGCATGAAAACTGTCTACAAATAATAAATGAGAAGTGCTTTTCAATTTAGAGTGACAAGGAGGAAAGGGAAAGAAATATAAAAGCTGAAATTACTTAACTATTAGAAGCAAATCCAATTGTGTCTGATTAATGTCAAAGTTCTGATATTTTCTAAATTTAATATGTGTCCTATATTGAAGACAGGAAAAAAATCCTCCAAAAGAGTTGTTAAATTTAAAAGCCTATTATATAAAATAGGAATAATTGAGAAGTGTTTTGGCTAAGTAACAGCAGAATGACATACTTGTTAAGAGCCTGTCTCCTTAAGTTGGATTCTAATTTCATTCTATTAACAACTCATCTTTTGTCTTTTGTATTATTTGTCCCAATATTTTACCCCTTTTACCCATGAAAGAATTCTTCCCCATGTACCATCATTGATTATAAGGCCATAACATATCTTTTTGTGAAGAATTAGAAGATATTTTGAATATATAAAAACATATTTAATAATTGGTTATCTCTTCTTATGTTGTGATAATTTTAAGTGCCTTATAGAAATGCTTTCTCTGGTTGTTAAATACCATAGACCGCTGTCACAGCCAAATCGAAAGATACTTAGCATGACTAAGACAATTATTTTAGTTGAAAGTCATCACAGTTATTGTTGACAAATTTCTTTAGTTAACTATTATAGTAGTTTTTCTTTCTGATATTTACCTGACTCAATTTCCTTTTTTTGTTTTGCTTTGGGGGCCACACCTGTTACCCGAGTAGCAGCTTAGATGCTGCTACTAGCAATGGTTAGGAAACAATGAAATGCTAAGAATGAAACTAGGTCCTCTTGCTGGCAAAGTATAAACCCTTTGTGTATGTCCCTTGAGATGCCACTAAGTAAAAATTTAGAAAGAGATACTGATAATTGGGTCTCAAGTGTAGGGTTTTACCTCAACATAATGTGGACTTAAAATAATGTACATAGTAATCTTTATATTCTTATGCTTTTCTGTTTAGGAGACTACTCAAAAAGCCAAGGAAACGCAAATAATCTTAGAGATGTTGGAATAAACTATGTAATTTTAATATATAAGAAGTTTGAGGGTTAGCGTAAATAATTAGCAGGTTTGGATTAATTTGGTTATGCAATTTGGTTATTCATTTTGTTGTGGAAACACAAATGGTTCCAGATTATAGTACATTTCCTCATCTAAAACAAAGCACCTGTAATTCATAATAGCTTCAGCAAGAATCAGCAAAGGAAGATACTAAATTGAGTAAATTGTGGACATGATTGAAAACTTGTCATAATTTACTATTAGAAATTATACTAACAATAACAACAACAAAACAACAATAATAATGAACAAAGGATTAGCATTAAGCTTTGGTAACATTTATGGATAACTCCATCCTTTTTCTTTTCTGTTTGTGGGTTCAATTTAAGGAAAGCTGTCATTAGAAAAAATTTTAATAGTATTAAGTTGGCATGTGTTCTAAAAAGTGTTTTAGGAAGTGGTAATAACAAAATACTTTAAATGTTATAATTCAGAACTGGAGATACAGTTCAACTGATAAGGTGATTTGCTTGCACTGGGCCAACATGGATTTGATCCTCTATACCCAGGATAGGGTCTCCAAGCACTGCCAGAAGTGATTCTTGAGTGCAGATCTAGGAGTAGTCATCAGCATAGCTGAGTGTGGCCAAAAAAAATAAAACCCAAATAAAATAAAACAAATTTTAGTGATCATTGATATTAAGAACAGTTATTTTCATTCATTCAGAATGGTTATTTTGATTATTTAAATAAATTCATCCTTGTCTGGGCTTCCCTAGTAATACCTTTCCCTAAAAATATTGCAATCTATTAACAACCAGTATAATCACAAAGTAGTGCTTTCAGATCAATAATTATGTGAATTCATATACTAAGGCAACAGATTCATTTTCTTAAGTCTAATGACTACTATTAATTACTATTGGAACATGTTGTCATGGAAACTACATCCTCTATCAACTGCTTCTATAATTCACTACAAAGCTATTATTGAAAGAATAGAGTTAAGGAAAAGTATTTGTCAACTTCACATAAACAACAGATAAATGCATATATATATATATATATATATATATATATATATGTGTGTGTGTGTGTGTGTGTAATAATTGTGTTGGCAAAGAGGCTCTCACTGATTAAAGTTAAACAAAAAAGATCACAGAAGTGTAATTTTCCTGTGATATTTTGTCACTTGACTTTATAATTTTAAACTAGCACAAACTGTAAGATGGGAAATAACTTCTACAGTGCCTTTAATGCTGCCCTAGAATATGAGGTCAGCCTTAGCTTAGGTAATTCATTAGAGAAAAACTGTGTTAGATATTATTGGAATGTTACAATATAGAGCACACAATGCTTTTGAGTATTTTCTATCTAAATTACAGACTAGTTAAAAATAGAAATATTGTAGAACATTTTAGAATACAAGTCCCTTTGAAAATGCAGCCATAATTATAGACATAATAGGTGAATGTGCTCACACACCAATCACATGTTTCTTGGTAACTTAACGGGATAAAATGCTAAGGAGTACATTTAATATGTGAATAGCACTTCAAGATTTCACAGACCATATATTTGCTATTAAAATGTGGCTAATAAGCTGAAGCATATATATATATATATAATATCATCTGAATCCCAGAAATTCTTAGATATATTCTAGATAGAATCAATTCTGAATTCTGATTGAGCTATTGACTAAATAGCTTAGTATTCTACAGAATCCTAAAGCTTGAGGGATAAGTTGCCTTTGTTGTTATTGTTGTTACAATTTTGCCTTCCCATGTTCATACTTTGTTTCATATTAATTCTCTATCAAAAAACTTAATTTAATAAGAAATATCTGTTATTTCTATTTTTGGAAGGAGGGTTGATTTAAAGTACGGATTCCTTGTAACTTGAGAGATACTATAGCAAATATGACATTGATAAGATGCTTGCCTTGCACACTGCTGACCTGGGTTTGAACCCAAGACACCCCATATTGATTGTTCCTCAAGCTCCAACAGGAGTGATCCTTGAGTGCAAAGTCAAAAGTAAGTTTACTGAACACAAATAGATGACTTTTTTTGTTTTTGTTTTTGTTTTGTTTTGTTTTTGTTTTTTGAGTCACACCGGCAGCGCTCAGAGGTTACTCCTGGCTCTACACTCAGAAATTGCTACTGGAAGGCTTGGGGGACTGTATGGGATGCTGGGATTCAAACCACCATCCTTCTACATGCAAGGCAAACGCTATACCTCCATGCTATCTCTCCGGCCCCACAAGTAGTTTTGACTCAGAAAAACAACAACAAAAATTGAGATTATTTGATCTCCTGGCCTATAGATGATAATGTATGACTGGCTTGCTATTCTGTATTTTTATGAAGAAATGGGGAATTTTTATCTGATCAGGTTTAGGTTTCTATTAATTGAGGTCAGGCATGGGGGTTATTTATTTATATGCAGGTGAAAGAGAAAAATTTTATGTTGTGTTTTGAACTTGACTATATGCAGGCATTTTTTTTCTTAACTGAATTTTATAAGTCTGAGGTTTATAATGGTATTAGGGCTATTACTGGCTTAGGGTTTTTTTGTTTTGGTTTGGTTTTTGGGTCACACCCAGTGGTGCTCAGGGGTTATTCCTGACTATGCACTCAGAAATTGCTCCTGACTTGGGGATCATTTAGGGTGCTGGGGGATCAAACCATGGTCCTTCCTGGGTCAGCTGCTTGCAAAAAAAAAAATGCTCTATCACTGTACTATCGCTCTGGCCCCTAGATAATTTTCTTTTAATCATTTTTGAACCTTTTCCCCCCTGTGGTCTCCCCAGTCCTAAGAGTTGATCTGTAGTCTTGTGCTATGGCCTCTGATTTATATGATAATTACCTTTGATTATCCTGGTGGCCTACAGCAGGTAATATAAACCCACTGATTAATGGAAGAGTTAGTGGTAGGGATTCTGACAGGAAATACACAAAGAGGAAAAGGTTCCAACTTGAGAGGAAGGTTAACACCCAGAGACGCCAGGAGAACTCTTTTTGGTTTGTTTTGGATTACAGTCCGGAATGCTCTGGTGTTAATTCTGGCTCTACTTTCAGAAATTACTCCTGGTGGTACTGGGGAATATATAGGATACCAGGGATCAAACCCAGATACAATACAAACAACTTATTCACTGTACTATCACTCAGCTCCTCAATATATTTAATTTGTTGGAGATCTAGAACTAGATTGCTGTTTTATTAAGATCCAAGTCTAATGCCTAATTAGAAAGAAACTTTGGAAACTAGCATATTCAGGTGAATACAATGTACTCTAGTCCTTCTTGTAAATATTGGAAACATTGAACCATGCTTTTAGAGAAGTGTGGATGAGTTCGAGAAATGTTGTTTTAAAATTATTTTCTGTAAGTTTTCTTTGAATGTCACTTTCATGTATTTTCAGGTGACCAAGCTACTCATGTAATTCTGAAGCCTCCATTTAATTCCGTATTTGCTCAAATATCTGATAATAGGTAAGATTTGAGAAAGCTATGCATGTAATCAGTATGTCAAGTATTACCATAAATGCTCGGGAATATTAATTTTCATGCCATTTACAGTTGGGGTTAATAACAATGTAGGGTTAATAGTTCCATTTTACAGATAAGCAAAGAGAATGTTAGGCCTTAAAAACAACTGACTTAGGGCCTGGGAGATAGCATGGAGGTAAGGCATTTGCCTTTCATGCAAAAGGTCATCGGTTCGAATCCCGGTGTCCCATATGGTCCCCCGTGCCTGCCAGGAGCAATTTCTGAGCATGGAGTCAGGAGTAACCCCTGAGCACTGCCGGGTGTGACCCAAAAACAAAAAACAAACAAACAAAAACAAAAAACAAAACAAAAAACAAAAATCAAACAAAAAACAAAAACAAAAAACAAAACAAAAAACAAACAAACAAACAAAAAACAACTGACTTAGGAGCCAGAGTGATAGTACAGTGTAGGGCATTTGGCTTGCACACTGCCAACCTGGGACGAACCTGGTTCAATCTCTGACATCCTCTATTGTCCCACGAGCCTGCCAGGAGCCTTTTCTGAGCAGAGCTGGGAATAACCTCTGAGTGCCGCCGGGTTTAACCCCCAAAGCATAAAAAAATAAATAAATAAATAAATAAAACTTATCCACACAGACCAGAACAAGACTTTGATAGCATTCAGGGATATCTTGTTTGCTTTCCACTGGCCATATATAAAGCACTGTGCTCACCACTAAGGTGGCACTGAGGATAATAGTGTCCTCTCTGTCCTACTCTACAATACTACTCTAATAAGCAGTTTTGCCAACTTGGTTACACACACATACATACACACACATACACACACACTCACACTTGATCTTTGACAATTTTAACAGCCTTGTTTTAAAAGAAGGAAATAAAATATAAACCAAAGTAAACCCATGAAGCGTGTTCCAATCTTTTCATTTATACTTGCGGAATCATTCTCAGAGCCTCGAAGACAGACATCAGGTGGGGAAAGTCCATGCTTCTTGAGTTTGAAAATATGTGAGATCAAGTTTTGTGGGAAACTGAGTCAGTCTCCACTGCTCCTAGCTCCTCGGGGAACTGGTAGCCTCCAGGAGCTACAAGTTTCAGGAGCAGAAAAGGTGATGGGTGGGCACCTAGGGTACAGGCTCAATGAGTGGGGTAGGAGCACGGAGGGACCAGGACATGAGGTCCAGGAGTCCAGGTAGAGCGTAGCGATCAGTCCATCCTTTCCAATTCATTTGCACCTCGCATTCCTGGCAACGCTGGCTGCGGGCAGGGCAGCGTTGGCCCCTGGTATCGAACTGTAGCAGGTAGGGGGCTCGCTGCAAGCTGGTTAGCACTGAATACCCTCCTGTGGGCAGCTGGCAAGGGCTTGGGGAGCAAAGCGGGGACTGGGGTGTCCTCCCAACCCAATCTCCTCGCCCCTGTCCGACCACTCAGGAAGAAGCGAGTCGCTGGCAGCTTCCGATCCGGAGCGCTGGGGGTCCCAGCTCGAGAGTCATTCCCGGGTGACTGGAGTGTGCGCGGGCGCTGCCACGCATCACCCGCCTCTTCGGAACCTGCTAGTCGCGCCTCTCCTCTTCTCCGCTAGTTCTCTATTTCTGGGCGATCAGAGACACCCCACCCCGCCTCGCAAGATCGCTCTAAGGAGGTGGGGGGCCTCGGCTCCGCCCCGATCGCCCGGTCCCCGCGGGGAGTCCCGCGCACGCTCCTTACTGCCGCGGCTCCGCCTGCACCGGCGCCGGGATGGCCGAGGAGCCGGGCGCGGGGCGCGGCGAGTAGGGCGGCCGGGCTGTCGCTCCATGTGGCGGGCGGGCGCGCTTGGCTTCGCGTTCGGGGCCCCAGCGAGCTGCCACTGCCGCAGCCCCGGAAGGAATGTCCCCGGTGCTGAAGGACCCTGACTGTTTCACACCCATGATCTGCCACTGCAAAGTTGCTTGCACCAACAACACTTTGTCGTTGATGTTTGGATGCAAGGTAGGACCGAGCTCCCTGTTGTGGTCATCCTGCATGCCATGCCGCCTCTCCTCTTCCCGGGGTGCAGCGAGCGGGTGCTTTTGTTGTGTGTGTCTGACTGCCGCGGAGAGTGACAAGCGGGTTTGCTTTGCTCCCGGTCGGTCGCCTGGATGCCCCATTCGTGACAGTGTCCCAGTCCTTGTTCTCTGATGTCCAGGCTCAGAGAGAAGATGCAAGAGCGCTGAGGGGGCGCCTGGGGCGCCTTTCTGGTACGAGCCTCTGCTGACCCAGAGCCGGTGATGGTATCTGGGCAGAAATAGAGCGAGGTCCTGAACTCACAGGTCACCCCATCATATCTCTTCCGGACCCTGCACACCCCGTATTCCGGTGAGCTGGGGGGAGGGGATAGGAGGTTACCTGGGGGAGCACTCTCGTTTACAATTTGGCACTTTAAGAACGGAGGACTTTTTTTCCTCTTTAAATATATATGAATATTTAATCTGGAACAATACTTGTTGTCCCCAATTGTGTATTCCCCCCCCCCCCAACTCCCAGCGCTTA
>PVKC010002390.1:0-43687 GCA_004027635.1 Crocidura indochinensis
TCAGAAATTGCTCCTGGCAGGCACGGGGGACCATATGGGGCACCGGGATTCGAACCGATGACCTTTTGCATGAAAGGCAAACGCCTTACCTCCATGCTATCTCCCGGGCCCCAAAATACAGATTCTTGAGGACAGAGTAGGTAGCATAGCAGGTAAGATTTTTGCCTGATAAACAGTCAAGTCGAATTTAATTCTTGGGATCATATATTGTCCCTCAAACCCAACCAGGAGTTGTTCCTGAATATAAAGTCAAAAATAAATCCTGATCAAAACTCTGTGATCCCACAAGCAACAAAAATGTAAAAATTATAAAATGCAGATTCTTGCTACTTTAAGTCACAGCTGGATCTTTGAGTGTAGACATTGTCAAAAACTGATTTTAAAAGCTGTTCAGGGTCTTGTGCATAGACTACAGTTTGAAAACCTCAAATAAATTAACTCAAACAATAAAAAAACAAAGAATATACAACCATCATTAATAGCTAAAAAGTAAATATGTTTTATTCAAGCCTACCAATTTGGTATATAGAAACTGAGGGACTCATTGGATATCTTATAATGAAAAAAATGTACATAAACTGTGTTATATCTTACTTCAACTAGAATGTTATGATACTGGGGAGTTTGAATTGTGAATAACAAATAATATGCACTGGTGTAGCTGAGGTGTTCAGTTTATAATTGAAACCCAACTACAAATATGTTTGTAATCATGGCCTGAAATAAAGATATTATTAAAAAACCAAATGATATCTCAAAAGGCAGGATTAAAATAAGATTAAATTATTTTAAAGCTATGATATTCACATAATTCTCTACAATTTATAAAAATAATTTACTCTGACTTTATTCAGTGACATATTGTGGGATAATTATTATGTATATACATGTAAGACCTCCTATCTAGAATGCTAATTCCCTAAGAAAATCTTTAACAACATCTTTAAATATATAAAAATTCAGCACTTATTAAAACACTCAATAAGCAGTCAATTTTGGTTCATTGTTGAAACAGTGAAACATTTCTAGTGTTAGCTAGGCAAGGATATTTTTAGAATAATAAAGTAACAAAATTGAGGAAGATTTATACTAATACTGTGCAGAGAAGTGGATTTAGACATATATGGCATTTGTTCACATTAACATATACTAGTTTATGGGGCAATTTGGAAATCATGAACTTGATTATAGTTGAGTACTAGTTAAGACCCATATGACTTTTTTAGAAAACATAGTAAATTAGATTAAAGTGAGGTAATCTATAAGGACAGAGGGCAATTATGTAGAAAAAAGAAGAGCTAGCTAGCATCAAACACTTAAATTTGATGAATTTTGGAATTTATAACCTATTTAATAAACAAAAATTTTAATTTATAAGTAAGAATTCAATACAAAGCAATACAAAAAATACAAACTATAGAACAGTTGCAAAGCCAAAGCTTTTTCTTTCTGCTTAGCATCAAAGGTGTTTTAGTATTTTCTCCTGCAACTTTTGATCAAAGTAGCGAACCTTGGTGCAAGGACTTTGGGTAATATCTGAAGAATCTAATTTTATAGATATTTATTATTATATTTTTATTTAAATTAGTTATTTCTCATGGACTTTATTCCAGGTTAGAATTATTTTTTGTCACAGAAAATGCAGAGAGTAAATAATGCTATGAATACTATATGGATATATTTATGAAAGAAATGGTCCAGGGAACAGACAGAACTAATTTTGAGTAGAAATCTGAGAGATTTTTATGATATTACTGGCCATGATATCTTGAAAGCTCACTAAGAGACACTATAGATGAGGATTGAAAGGACAGGATCAAGATATATAAAGCTTACCACAAGAGTGGTGAGTGCAGTTAGAGAAATAACTACACTAAATACTATCATAACAATGGCAATGAGTGAAAGAAGTAGAATGCAGGTCTGGAATACAGGCAGGGAGTGGGAAAGGAACATTGGTGGCAGACTACACTGGTGAAAGGGGGTGTTCTTTTTATAACTGAAACATGACAAACATGTTTGTAATCATGGTGTTTAAAGATATTCTTTTTAAAAGAATCTAACAAGCACTCTCAGATTCTTAGGTTCAGAACAAATTTCCACATGTGTACAATTTCCCAGAACATGAAACTCTAGGTTAATCATTTCTTTAATCAAAACATGGTGATAAGCTGTGATAGTAAGATAAATTTCTTTAAAACTAATTACATTTTAATTTTTAAAATGAAAAGTTTCCACATCTATTTAATGTAGGCATTAATTTCTCTCCTAGGAAATCTATTGTACAACTAAATGAAACAAATGATAGGTTCAGAAAATTCTCCTTTGAAGATATGACAGAACCATGTTTTTCTGTGTCAAAAAATTGGGCTTAGGGTGATTTTGTTAATTTTGGTCACTTTGAAAACTTACAAACAAGTTCCATTACCGTCATGGGACACAGGCAGAAATATAAAGAGTTAATCTAGGAAACCTTACAAAATAGAGAATCTTTGATTAATGTGTAAATGAAATAAAAAATAAAACAAGACAAAGTTAAAAAAAGAAATGTCAAAAGTAAATTATCATAATGATGAAATATCATAAGTCCTTGGAATTCAGTACATCAGTTTCACTGGGGAATTGAATTAACACTACTTTTTCAGACATTAATATTGGATAAAATATTGGTATGTTTTCGGTTTTAATATTTCCAATGGAGATATTAATCTCAGAAGATTAAGTTCAAACATAAATTCAGAGATCTAATTGACAAACATATAAAAATAATATTTAAAGGTTAACAGTACTCAAGGACTTAACATTATAGTGTATACTTTTTTATGTCTAGGTCAAAAATAAAATGCTCAACACATTATTTTTCTTTAGGTATTACATGGAAAAAGTTATGCAACTGCAACTAAAAGTTTATATTTTTACTTTTCCTATATTGAACTTGTAATTCAGTTCTATAGGTCTATGCTGTTTTGAAGAATGTTGAAAAATATATTATCAATCTAACAAGTATTGTTGTTATCTATCATCTATCTATTTGATGTCTATATGTTTAAGTTTCTCTTGATATGCATACTGTCTACTCTTTTATATTTTAGAGATTATTTAACTATTTTTCATTAATACTTAAGAAAATAATTTGTAAAATATAGCAGCTTATATGCTTGCAGTAGATATTATTTTTCCCATCAAAATATTTAAACCTTATGCAAACAATGTTTTATAAATCAGACTACATAATACTGCATATTTAAGAGGTTTAATAGCAATTAATAATAGTGGATCCTTTTTATTTCCTGTTCAGTGGTAGTGCAATGTATATTGTATTCCTCTCCAATAAGCGAACTTATATCCATTAACTTTCCTAATTGCTATTGCATGTAAGACAAGGGTTTTCAACTCCCCAACAGTTTGTTTAACAATAATTCACTCAAAAAGCCATCCATGTGGAGATCTCTATAACAATGTAAAGTTCTCCCTAGTGTGTAGCAGGTAATTATTTTTCAAAAGTTGAGTTGGACAATAATCTTTGTGTAAACAAGACATTGCTGTGCAGACTGTTGATGATTGTTAATTAATTTTTGTCCATTGATGTAATACAAACATTCATTTAGAAGCTGTGAATTGTGTAAAATATTAATTACATTCAAGAGGTTTTAGAGCATTACAGAACGATAACAAAAATAAGCATTGATAAGCTTTTAATTGCAATTCATTCAATTGAACTATTGTTTTCATAAACCATATTTTTCATTAGTTATCTGTCAGTTTATAATATAGTTGTTAATTAAAGTAGAAACATAATGTGTGAATTTTGTTTTCCCAATTTTATGCTTGAGTTATCCAAGAAAAAAAAAACACATATAGCCACATTTGAGTAGGTTTTTCAAGGCTAACAAAGATGGAGCTAAAAAATAGAAAATAGGATAAAGACCATGACACTGTCTCATGGAGCAGCCAGTTCACAGTCTTCCATGGATAAGGACAAGGAATATTATTCTGCTGAATATCAAATACAAAGAAGTATTTATAAATCAAAGCATAATATGTAAAGAAATTTTTAAAAAATGACTTTTTGATTCAATAATAAAATAAACAAAATTTAGATGTATAAAATTTAAATTAAATGACAACTAGTATAAAATGACCTCACAATTTTTAGATCGCACATTTTTACAATTAATGTATTACCAATGCTGTTTCAATTAGTAAAAATAGGACCTTGAATGGAGCTTAGTGGTAAAGTATATATACCTTGTATGTTTGGGACTCTAGGTTCCATCCCTAGCACCGTAAACTGTAGTACAAATTTTACATGAAGATTGAATAAAAAAAATCTATAGGTTAGACATTCCTTGATCCACATCAAAAATAATGAGTTAAAAGTAAATTACTCGGGGCCCGGGAGATAGCATGGAGGTAAGGCGTTTGCCTTTCATGCAAATGGTCATCAGTTCAAATCCCGGTGTCCCATATGGTCCCCCGTGCCTGCCAGGAGCAATTTCTGAGCATGGAGCCAGGAGTAACCCCTGAGCACTGCCGGTGTGACCCAAAAACCAGAAGAAAAAAAAAATAAATTACTCAGAAACTACAGTGATTCTTGAGGCTTCAGGGCCTACAAGTCTATTTAATGCCTAGTAATGCTATGATAAAAAATGGGTTTTTATATTATAATTCTCAAAAGCAATCCTGAAAAGGGAAGAAAACAAAAAATGATCCATCATGCTCTTTGACTTCAAACTATATACTACAAAGCTATAGGAATACAGACATTATGATATTTGATTCAAAACATATATGCAAATCAACGAAATGGAATTGAGAGTTCAAAATTAAACCCTCACATTTTTGAACTAATAATTTAAAGCAGATATTTCAAAGGAATAGAGTGATGAAATAAGGGACCACTTATACTAGCAGCCCGGAGGGCAAAGGACGGGGATATGGGATGCATGCTGGGAACAGAGTTGGTGGGAAGACAACACTGGTGGTGGGAATGCCCCCGGATTCAATGCCGGATTCAATTCAAATACTGCTGTGAAAGATTTGTAGTCCACTTTGGTCACAATAAAAATTATTAATAAAAAAAAAGAAAGAAAGAATTCCTCATTCAATAAATGATGCTGGGAAAAAGGGTAGCCACGTGCAAAAGAATGAAATTGTATTTTTGAATCACACCACATATGAAAGTTAACTCAAAGCAGATTAAAGGTCTGCAGAGACAGCTGGAAAATCTAAGAGCTTTGCACAAAATAGGTCCAGTTCAATTTCCAAAATCTCTCGTGATACCATGCATACCACCCAAAGAAATTCCTGAGCAAATGCCTGGGAGTAATTCCTGAACACCAATGATTATGTCCTTAAGTAAAGAATTGATAGATAGAAAACCTGAATATTATACTTAAAGTCCAGAAATACATTGAAGAGAGTGCTGGAGGGTGGGTTTAATTCCAAAACAATAACTGAGTATATAAACCTAAAATGTTTGACATGCTCCTCAAAATCATCATCAATAATATCACTTCAACATATTCACTTAAGAAAGCATAAAAACTAACCAAGCAATAGGGCTTATCTTTATTTTCTTTTTCAAGGACAAAAGAAACAAAAATAATACTGTAATTAAATATCATTAATAGCCGATTAACTAAAATATTAACATTACAATACATAGAATAATTGTTGTAATGAGCAAGAAAAATGATACAATATTTGAACCTGAAAGTTTATGATGGTAGATTTTCAATTTTTGAAAATTTTTATCTTTTGTTTTTTTGGCTACACCTGATGACACTTAGAGGTTAGGGCTATGCACTCAGAAATCTCCATTGAACTGGGGGACCATATGGGATGCAGGTGGATCGAACCATGGTTCATCCTAGGCTAGTGTGAGCAAGGCAGATGCCTTAAGTCCTGCACCACTGCTCTGTTCCCTCAAGAATATTATTCATAGATGTTTTAAAAAGTTAATTTTAGCATACTGTTAAACGGACATATCAATAAAATAGAAAAATATTTCATAAATAAGATCAGGTATATTTTGGGTCTTTTTTCTGAATTTTTGCCCCCCCCCAATTTTTTTCTTTTTTTTTCTTACCTTCAAACAGAACCACATAACTTGAATCATCTTGTTCTGTCTCATAAATTGAGGAGGAAATGATGGAGGGCACCAAGATCAAACAGTCGTATGAACATTGAGTAGCAATAAAAAATGATCAGACTTGAACACCAAATCTAAAGCCAAAGCCAACTACAACAGAATCGATACCCAATCTACAATAAGCTAAACAAGGGGGGGGGGGATCATTTATACTAGCAGCCCGGGGGGCAAAGGAGAGACGATATGGAATGCATGCTGGGAACAGGGGTGGAGGGAGGACAACACTGGTAGAGGGAATGTCCTAGATTCAATGTCACTATATACCTGAAATACTACTGTGAATGATTCGTAATCCACTTTGGTCAAAATAAATATTATGTTAAAAAATCAGATATATTATGTATCCCATATCTTAAAATAGAACAAATTAAAGATGAAAAGAACATTAGTCTGCTAATAATAGTACTCAATTCTGTACCTAGTTTTAGCATCATTTTTAAAAACACAAAAGTAAAAAAGGAAGGAAGAAAAAAGAAAAGAATAAATATATCTTAGATAATTTTGAAACTTCAAATAAATTGATTTGATGTATACTTCTGCTGAATTAGTCTTGATTTCACACTTTCGATTCTTCATTTTTTCATTGTCTTTTAGGTCATTTCTGAATTGGGCATTTGAGAATGTATTTTTTAATAATGTTTATTTTGACCCAAGTGGATTACAAATCATTCACATTTATTTTCTTGAAGTGGCCTTATTTTATAATATTTTCAAATGAGGTCAATAATAATACACAAATTGTATAAATTGTCAATGTTTTTCCTTGGGACTAAAACTTCTCTAATAGTTTAATCACAACTTACAATTACAATACATATTTGTATCATTTATATCATGGTTCATCATGATCCCAAGTCCTACCAAAACTTGTTTGCTAACTCAAGTATATAACGTTGCTACATATATTCAGCTGTTTCATTTAACTTTGAAGTTGGAATATGATTCAACTTTCTATTTTTGTATGTCATCTATTGTACTCATTGAGAATGGTTTGTAACATGCTGTGATGTATATAACAAATCTCAATGAATATGAAGAAAAATATATCTTACACAAGTTAAAAGTTCAGAATTTTTTTTTGGCTTTCCACTTCATTCTACTAAGTTTTAGATTATGACCCAATTTTTAGAAAGTGTGGCTAACTGTGGAAAACAGAATAGATTTTAAATGCCATAGCATTTAAGCATTAAGATGCTTGCTTTGCCTACTGAGAATTGGTGTGATCACTGGCACCACTTAAAGCCCTTTCTTTTAAGCCCTGACTGCAGGAGTCACCCTTATATCATAGCCAGAAGTAAATTTTGAACAAAGTCATATTTGCACAAAACCAAGCCATAAAAATAAGGTATTAATGCATTAATTTTATTATATATTAAATAACTCTTCAGCTTCTTTGTACACAGATTTCTTGCAGATACATGTTGGACACCCTAATTTAGCAATTAAGTGCTCTACCATATTAGACTCCATATACAGTGCTCATTATGACAATGTCTTGATAAAATCCTCTTCTACTATGACTAAAACTTATGACCATAGAGACAACTGAAATAGTCAAATGTACACTATAGTCTTGTGTTTCAGGTTCCACTCACTATGTTTTTGCAGATTACTATTATCACTTTTCTTTTTTCTTTCTTTATCAATATAAACTATATTACTATTATATTATAATGTCCACTCTCTCAGTTACCTTTCTGGAAAGGAACCTCTATGCACAAGACATGGTAGATGATACCACATAGGGTAGACTGCTCTTATAGTGTTCACTACCATATTGCTTATTACTCTTGAAGTGAAAATCATGCTTATCCTAAAATGCTTCAAGCACAATTTAACTTCGAAAGCTTCATTTAGAAAAGTTTACCTCTGCCATTGATAAAGTGCCTAGAAATTAGAAAGCCTTTTCCATCTCAATTTATTTATTATTTTTCTTATTTATTTCTCTTCTATTTTAAATCTATTTTTCCTAATTCAATTATTTTGTAGGTTAAATATTTTCAATATTTATTCCTAAGGAAAAACTACAAACTAGCAACAATAAGTTTAAAACTTTAAATAAAGTGCATAAAACTGTAGCTTAACAGGTAATTAATCTTAAATCACATTATTTCTTAAGCACTCTGACTTATCCCATGTGGTCAGGCCTCCAATTACAACCTATGAATAGATCTCTACTGTTTGTCCATAAGTGGGTGTGAAATTTTATGCAGTGGACTCTTCTATCTTTGTCTAATCTTTAATGTAAACAATTCATACCTATTATAGCCCGTTATATATTATCCCTTTTCCACTCAGTTCAGAACTTCTTTGATCCTCTCTGCCCCTCAATCCTGATCTGTTGTCTCTCTCTTTAACTCTCTTTACCATCAGTTCTAAACTCATTAGGAACTGAGACCATCCCTTTGTCCAGTAAACTGTTACCCAGCTCCCCACATCACTCACCCTGGCAAGAATCTGCAACCAATATTCATTCTATGCAGCCCTTTTTCTCCCACCTCCCCCCAAATGTAGACTGTTGCATGCTACGTGATTCAGCTCCCAAAGGACACCCAGCTCTAGGACACTACTTGATACCTTACTGCTACAAACTATTTCTCAGACTCAAAAGACAACTGTGTAAGACAAAACTGTGCCTTGGATCAAATCCCCCCAAGACTATCTTAAAAGACTTAATGGGGATATCTATATTTTCTTTGTATGTTTAATTCCTGAACAGTTATACTTATTATTATTTTTATTTCCAAATATAAAGGTAGTCTCCTCCATCCCAGCCCCATTTTTTATTTTGCTTGTTTTGGTTCTGTTTACTATAAAATTATAGAAAGATATTCCAGTTATATTCATAAAACATGCTCAATATTCTAGAATAATTTTAATTCTGGAAAAACCACCACACTGTATATATACTACTCTACTTACAAGGGGATGCAATAATCTTCACTATTTGGTTGAAATATGAATATACATTTTATAATACAGGGGTGCCTTCCACCCTGAACCTTTGTCATGGGGACTCTACTTAGGCCTTATGAGATTGACATCGACATTCCAACCCCTAGTCCCAGATTCCAACCTTAGAACTTCCAAAGTTCCCTCCAGCAGCACCAGGAATCAAACTCTGTCCAGGAGAGATCCTCATATTGCTCTGGCACTCTGGCACCAACTTGTGCCAGGGTAGGTTTATATGACATCCTGACGATGAGGAAACAGCAACAGCTTGTTCTAAGGGCAGATTGCCCTACCTCATCAAGACAAGGGAACTTCCTTTATAATTCCCCCAAGATGTACTATGCTGATGCAAAAACAAAACCAAATAAAACAAAAATAAATCTTGCCACATCAGCTCCTCCCCTTTTAATTTCATTTTTTGTTGTTTTTCTTCTTTCATCTTTTAACTTTATATTTATAATTTCTAGATAGGGGATCCCATCCAATTTTATTATTTTAACAGAAATACAAAATATGAATTATTTTCTGCCTCATATTTCTATGTCTTCCTACAAATTGAGGGGAAAACGGTGAATGGTAGGAGTAAAGCAGTCTCATGAGTGGAAATAAAAAATGATCAGACCTAAATACCCAAACAAAAGTCAATGACAATAGAATCAATAACCCAAACTACAACAAGCTATACACAAACGGGTCCTGTTACACTAGTAGTCCAAGGGGCTAAGGGTTGAGGTATGGGATGTATGCTGGAAACAGTGGCAAAAGAGGTCAACGCTGGTGGTGGGAATTGTCCCAATACACTGTCACTATGTACCTTAAATATAACTTGAAATTCACCTTGGCCTCAATAAAAATTACAAAAGAAGATATTAATATTAAGTGATCTGAGAGACTAGGTAGAGAAAAGAAATATTCGTGCATAATTGCAAACAGTTTTTTTAAAATAATTCTAACTGAAATTGGAACATGACAAATTGTTATTGAATTAAAAAAATCTACAGAGGAACCACTGAAACAGAGAAGTGCAGTTCTAGATGTTGCTTAATAAAAAGTATGAAATATGAAGAACTAATACAAAATAACTCCTATAATACTATGTTAATTTTTACCAGATAATCAGTCAATATTTCCAATATGTATGCTAAAATTGTACTACTAAGATACATATTGCGGGGCCCGTGAGATAGCATGGAGGTAAGGCGTTTGCCTTTCATGCAAAAGGTCATCGGTTCGAATCCCAGTGCCCCATATGGTCCCCCGTGCCTGCCAGGAGCAATTTCTGAGCATGGAGCCAGGAGTAACCCCTGAGCACTGCCAGGTGTGACCCAAAAACCAAAAAAAAAAAAAAAACTTAAAAAAAAAGATACATATTGCATATAATCTCATATAAATACCTTTATTAGAAATATAACTCATAGAAATATAGTATTAAATAACCCTATGTATAATTTTTATTATACAATATGAAAGACAACACCATAAATAGCAATAAAATAATTATCAATGTGTAAATTATTTAATAATATACTACAGAAAGTAAAAAGTATCTATAAATCAGATATGTGTGAACCATTAAAATATGTATAGACCCTATAGCATATAAGTGATATATAAAGGTCTCTTTAACTTATAAGTAGTGATGTTAATTGAAATCGAAGCATAATATAGGGTAATATTTTATGATATCTAAGGAAATAAAGTGACAAAGCAAATCTTTATTGTACGGAAAGAAGAGGTACAATTATAAAAAATTTTCATAAAATATTTTAAACTTTAGCATTTACTGTTTTATGTATATAACATTTTATTCTTTACTAGACATTTATAAAGCTAGTAGGATAATACAGGATATTAATTTTAATACTTGTCATAGCATAAGTTTAAAAATAGCAGACCCAAGTGATAAAGATTGATGAAATTTTGTAATAGGAAAAAATTTGTAATGGGAATATATTTCTAAAACCTAGGAATTAAAATAATGTTAATATTCTGCATATTAATTGAGCATATAATTAAGCAGATATTTAATATCCTGATATTAAAATATTTTATGGAGTTATATAATATAATATAATATTCTGTAGGAACAAGGAAATAAAATGTAAGGAAAGAAGTGATTAATTTAGCTAAAAAAGAGCGATTCTTGAACGTAGAAAATGGCAAGAACAATATAAATATGATGCACGAATGATTATCTAAAGTTAAAATCATATTTAATAAAAATTTTATAGAGTATATTCATAAACATTGGATGGATGTTGAGCTATTCAGAAAATATATTTTAAATGAGCAAAAACTTATTCACTTTTCATTTCCATGATATGAGCAACTCATTTCTTAAAGAACATTATGGATTTATTAGTGTAATTTGGGATATATAGTATGAAAGCGTAAAATGACAGTATACATATTTAATGGAATAAAAGTTTACATAATGCAAAGATTATTTGGATGCAAAGATTCTATATAATTTACTTACTGAAATGAATATTTTATTTTATATCACCAATGCTATGATAGATAGATAGATAGATAGATAGATAGATAGATAGATAGATAGATAGATAGATAGATAGATAGATAGATAGACAGATGGTCAGATGGACAGACAGGACAGACAGACAGACAGACAGAGAGAGAGAGAGAGATTCTTTCTATCATTTTCACCATGAGCTACCAAGGAACTGGGAAGAAAATAAACTAGGTGTAGGGACGGTGGCACACCAGTCGATCGTTTGCCTTGCACACAGCTGACCCAGGACAGACCTGAGGTTAGATTCCCTCGCGTCCCATATGGTCCCCCAAGCCAGGAGAGATTTCTGAGCTCATAGCCAGAACTAACCACTGAACTTCACTGCTGTGGCTCCAAAATAAAAAAATAAAAAATAAAAAAATATCACTTTTGAGCCTTTTTTTTCACCTAGCAGCTGACACATATTAACTCAGTCAATATTGAATAGTATTCAAATCTTAAGCTTCCTGTTATTAAAAGAGAAATGGTTATGAAAAACTAATCAGACCTATGAGTAGAAAGGGAAAAATGTCCTTGATTTCTCCTATTTAAGTTCAATTATTGATAACTTTTTTCACAAGCACTCTTCAATGGGGATATAAAATCATGAATTATATTCAT
Organism: Crocidura indochinensis; assembly: GCA_004027635.1. Lineage (NCBI taxonomy): Eukaryota > Metazoa > Chordata > Mammalia > Eulipotyphla > Soricidae > Crocidura > Crocidura indochinensis. The sequence continues at coordinate 12,240 of PVKC010002390.1, forward strand.
ATTTCAACCAAATAGTGAAGATTACTGCATCCCCTTGTAAGTAGAGTAGTATATATACAGTGTGGTGGTTTTCCAGAATCTAGAATTAAAATTATTCTAGAATATTGAGCATGTTTTATGAATATAACTGGAATAGCTTTCTTGATATGTTCTCATTGTTTCAATATAAAAAAACAATAGTGCTTTAATTTTTAGCCTGTTTCTCTTTTATATTGGATAATTGATACCAGTTATAGCTTGGTAAAGCCTGGATTTTATTGCTTATTTATTTGTTCATTTATCTATTAATTTGGTTATTTGGCCACACCAGGTGATGCTCAGGTGTTACACCTGGCTATGCGCTCAGAAATTGCTCCTGACTTGGGAGACCATCTGGGGCACAAGCATCTAAACGAAGTTCATCCTGGGCTATTGTTGGCCACCACTTCATCTCCAGTGCATTGTTTATTTTCAAATATTATCACATTAACTGCAAAAAGTGTTAGTTTTACTTCTTTTAGTATTAGATTTTCTTCTCTACCAACTATTTTTGCTAGAATTTTCAATTCTGCATTTAATAATAATGGTGATAATTATTGTCACCTTGCTTTCTACCTGACTTAGAATTTCTTCATTATAAAATAAATGTGCTTTCTTTATTTTGGGGTCACGCCAGGAGACATTCAGGTGTTACAGATGACACTGCCCTCAGGAATTACTCCTGATGGGCTATAGAGAACTATATTGGATGCTAGTATCAAGCTAGATAGTCCATGTATAGAGCCCAACACTCCATTTACTGCAATATTGTAACTCACTGTATTATTACTACTAGTGTTCTATTGCTCCTATCCCAAGACTTAATTTTTCACCATTGAGTATATTAACTAAGGACTTTTCATATGATTTTTATGTTTGTGAACGATCCTCATTGTTCAAATATATTGTGCTTTATTGTCATGAATACATGTCTTGTCACATGATTGCTTTCATTTGTATGTTTATATGATAATGTTTTATAATACTTTAATTTGATATATTTGTATATACTTGCATATGTTGAAATTGTCTTGATTTGCAGAAAAATATCTCACATTGTCATGATATACAATCTTCTCAAGGCATTGTTTTCTTGATTTTCTAAGATTTTCTTGACATAATTAACATCTATGACCAATATAAGTATATTGGTTCTATTATTTTCTTTCATGTGATTTCTTCATCTGCTCTTGGTATAGGTAAAGTTGGCTGTAGATAACTCATTTGTTACCATTAGTTATGCAGTTTTCTTGAAGTGATTGAGAAATGTACCTAGTAGGTCACCTCTAGAAATTTGGTAGATCTTCATAGTAAAAACACTTGATTCTAGACTTTTATTGTTGGGGAATGGAAGGAGATGTTACTACTTTCAATTTACTGTAACATATTTGGTCTGTTTATATTTCTATTTTCTTTAGATTTAAACCTGATAGGTTGTAAGTTTCTCAGAAATTTCTGATTATAGATTCTTCAATTTCTAAAGTTCTATATAGTAATATTTATTATGTTCATAACCATCTTTATCTTTATCAACCATACTCCATTGTCACTAGAGATCTGTAGAACCAACAGTCAAAATAAAGTCTTCGATAATCTAAGTACCCAATAAACTTCTGTTTCATAATTTCATTTGATAATTATTTGGTGGTAATTTTTGTTTGTTTTTTGGGCAACCCAGAGGGGGGCTCAGGTATTACGCCTGGCAGGCTGGGAGGCTCATATAGGATGCTGGGGATCAAATCAATGTTGAACACCTGCAAGGCAAACACCCTCCCTCTGTGCTATTGCATCAGCCCCTTGGTGATAATTTTATTATTATAAATCTTAATTTATACTTAATAGATTATGATGTAAGGTGAATTTTAAAAACACAATGTTAAATACAGTATTAAAAAGAGGATTATTAATATTGTGAGAGAGTATTGAACTACACTGAGGCATATATTTATTCTGAATACAGATGGGTTTCTCAGAAGGTTCCTTTCTATAGATAATCTACATCTGAGTAATAACTACAATCTCTATTCTTTGAAATAATTAAGAGATTAATGAGAGCTACTCAAATTGGCAGAAGAATTCCAGATTCTCAATTGACTTTCTTTCAGGAAACTTTGTATGAAAACTAAAAGATCAGACTAGGAATTAAGGAAGGACTATTCCCTAAGGATTAAAAATAAAAACACTGAAATTTACACAGGGATTTAGGTCTTACTCAGGATTATTATTGTTGAATTACACCATTATATTTTTTTTATTTTTGGGCCACACCCAGTGACGCTCAGGGGTTACTCCTTGCTATGCACTCAGAAGTCGCCCCTGGCCTGGGGGACCATATGTGGCATGGGGGATCAAATCGCAGTCCGTCCAAGGCTAGCGCGGTAAGGCAGGCACCTTAACACCAACACCACCGCCCGGCCCCAAACTATTATATTTCTTAAATTTTTCTTCAAACCACAATTTTTGGTCTTCTATATTTCTTATATATTCACTTGTAATAAATGAAACTTCTATATTAAACAAAATCTAATTTTTTACATTCAGATCTATGAAGAAGTTGTGACTAACAATGTTGTAAGTAGGTAGCTTGAAGTCCCTAAATATACCTGTGTAAATACATATGTACCTGTGAATAAGACAATTGTGGAGAGCAGGTTGCTTTTACATATGCATCTTTGTAGTTTGAATCATTCTTTACACCTTTATACCCCTGACTCGATTCTAATAAGACACTGTGTATCATTTTTTCAAAAGTCAGATTCCCAAGATATTAAAAAGATACTATTGTAAGAGACATGAAATTCAAATATTTTCCATGTGAGAAAATTACACAAATTAACTTGTCAATATTTGCACTGAGTAAACCTGATAGTAACACTTTGTAAATTGGCCACAAGTGTATAAATTCTCAATTATTTATTTAATATGACATCCTCTAATATTGAGGGGGCAGATGGATTACTTAAAATGTTCACAAAAGTCTGTCACTTTTATTTCTTCAATTTTAAATTTTTAAATTAATCACTGATTTATAATATGATAAAATTTATGATATTTAGCTCTTACCACTACCACCAATAAAATTCTACCATCAGCCATCACCAAAAAAGTCCTAATTCCCTTTCAATCATCTGTTGAAGGGTATCTAGGTTGTTTGCAGATTCTGGCTATTGTAAATAGCACTGCAATTAATATTTGTATGAGGAAGGATTTTTTAATTGTATTTTTGTGTTCCTAAGATATATCCCTAGGAGTGGAAAAACTGAGGCATATGGGAGCTTTCCAGTTTTCTGAAAAATCTCTATATTGTCTTCCATAAAGTCTGGAATAGTCAACATTCCCACCAGCAGTGAATGAGAGTACATTTCTCCCCACATCTCAACCAACACTGATTGTTCTTGTTCCTTGTGATGAGTGTCACTCTCCTTGGTGTGAGGTGTACCTTATTATGCTTTGATTTGCAACTCCCTGATGATTAGTGATGTGGAGCATTTTTTTTCATGTGCCTTTTGGCCATTTGCATTTATTCTTTGAGATATTGTCGGTTCAATTATTCTCTTTATTATTTTATTTTTTTTCTTGTTACATTCTGTAAGTAACTTGATCTTAGCCCCTTAACTGTTGGGTATTCAGTTAATAGTCTCTCTCATTTTGTGGGTGGATTTTGTATCCTAGGCACTATTTCTTTGGAAATGAAGAAGCTTCACAGCTTAATATAATCCCATCTGTTTATATCTGCTTCCACTTTTTTTGGACAGTGCTGTTTCCTAACTAATTCTTTCAAGCATTTCAAGAGTAACTACTACCAATTTTTTCTGGCTTTTTCATGAAATTGAAGATAAAGAGCACTCCCAAATATGTACTATGAAGCTAACATCATCCTGATACTAAAACCACGCAAAGATGCTGTATAAAAAGAAAACTGCAGATCAATATCCTTGATGAATACAGATGCAAAGATCCTAAACAAAATCTTAGCAAAAAGGATCCAACATCTGATCAAGAAGGTCATGCATCATGACCAAGTAGGTTTCATTCCAGGAATACAAGTATGGTTTAACACATGAAAATCAATCAACATAATGCACCATATCAACAAAAATAAAAAGAAAAACCATATGATTATGGCTTGATAGATGCATAGAAAGCATTCGATAAGGTCCAACACCCATTCTTGACCAAAACCTTAATCAAGATGGTAATGAAAGGACCTTTGCTCTATATAGTCAAAGCCATCAACCATAATCCAATGGCAACTATTACTCTTAATAGAGATAAACTAAAAGCCATTTCCTCTAAAATCTGGTACAAGCCAAGTATGCCCTTTATCACCACTCTTATTCAACATAGTACTGAAAGTTCTTGCCAGAGTGATCATCCAAAAAAAAAATGTCAAGTGGAACCAAATAGGAAAGAAAAGGCCAAACTCTCACTCTTCGCAGATGACATGATATGGTATTTAAAAAAAACCTAAAGACTACCAAAAAGCATCTAGAAACAATAGATTTATATAGTAAAGTGTAGGACTACAAAATTAACATTCAAAAATCAACGACCTTCTTGCACACCAACAATGATAGAGAAGAAATGGACATTAAAAATCAATCCCATTCACATTAGTGTTTCACAAACTCAAATACCTTGGAGCCAAGATAACTAAAGACATGAAGGATCTATACAAAGAAAACTACAAAACCATTCTTCAATAAATAAAAGAGGACAAAATATGGAGATGCATGCTCTGCTCATGTTTTGGGAGGATTACCATAATTAAAATGCTAATAATCCCCAAAGCATTGTACAGATTTAAGAAATCCTTCTAAGGATACCCAGGATATTCTTCAGAGAAATGGATCAAACACTACTGAAATTCATTTGGAACAATAAACACCCACAAATAGCTAGAGAGACCCTTGGTAAAGGATTATGGGAGGCATCACTTTCCCTAACTTTAAATTATATTACAAAGCCATAGTTATCAAAACAGCATGGTATTGGAATAAAGGCAAATCTTCAGATCAATGGAATAGTTCTGAGTATTCAGAGAATGTTCACCAGGCATAAAATCAATTAATCTTTTACAAAAGGGTAAGAAATGCAAAATAGAGCAAGGAAAGCTTCTTCCACAAGTGGTGTTTGGACAACTAGCCATCCATAAACTGAATAGACTGTTTTTGTTTTTCATCCACACCTGGTGGCAATCTGGTATCATTTCTGGCTCTGCAATCAGAAATTACTGCTCCCAGGCTCTGGGGACCAATAGTACTTCAGTTAGCCCAATGCAAGTCAAAATTTTCTTAATTGCTTTATAATGGTTATGGCTCATAGATTGTGTGTGTGCTGTTGGTTTTGAAATACAAAATGCACACACATAATCAGACATCTTTGTGAGTGTATGGATATTCAAATATGCAAATCTATGTTTTCTATAAGTTTTTCACATGCATAGATCATAAAAATATATTCTCTATCATGTTTTGTATTTAAAAAGAAAAAGGGAATGGTTAATCAGAACAGATTAGTTTATCTAAAGATATAAAATAACTACATATTAGCCTGCCTGCAAAACTGAAATTCCAAAGGAACATTTTTAACAGCAATTTTTATCGTTTTATTGTCATATTTGCTATATTCTATCTCCAATGAATTTTTGAACATATGTTCAGTTATGTTCCATGCCCCCAAGATGAACAGAGTAAGACTTGTGGTAAATGTAATTGGAGATATGTTCTCAAGTTTTCATATAAATAGAAATGCGAGAGAGAGAAAAAATTTTACCTGTGTGCTCTAGTTCTTGTTTAAAAGCTCTTAGAGAAGTATTATCAGTGATTGTATTGCCTCGATAGTTTAAATTACAAAATAATTTTTAAAATGGAAGTTCAGTAAATGCAGCACATTTAAATAATTTAAACAAAATTATAAATTCTATATTTACACAGGAAATAGAACTGGCATTTAATAGAATTTAAATTTTCCACACTGAATTTCCTAATGAATTTTTTCAAATTTTTCAAGAGGTGATACTACCAATCCTAGCGAGATTGTTCCATGAAATTTTCCACACTAAAGTGAGTTGTTTGTCAGTATTTGTAAATTCTGAAAATTCTTAAATTTTTTTATTACTTAATAGCATTTAAAAATAAATAGGACCTGCCTATGTATTAATGCTTAGGAATTATAATAAGTCAATATTGCTTAATATAGAGAACGATGGGGCCAGAGAGATAGCAGGGAGGTAGGGCATTTGCCTTGCATGCAGAAGGACAGTGGTTCGAATCCCAGCATCCCATATGATCCCCTCAGCCTGCCACTAGTGATTTCTGAGCGTAGAGTCAGGAGTAACCCCTGAGCTCTGCTGGGTTGTAACCCCCCCAAAAAAAGATAGAGAGAAATATCATTAAAATTTTACTTAGGTTTTTTTTTGGGGGGGACCACACTCAGTTGTGCTTAGGGGTTAATCCTGGCTCTGTGCTCAGAAATCACTGCTGGCAGACTATGGGGACCATGTGGGATTCCAAGGATCAAACCTTGGTAGGTAATAAACTATGCAAATGCTTTCCATGCTGTGCTATATAAATTTTGAAATTTAATCTTCTATCTATTTCTCTAATATTTTGGTGCCTCCATTCAATGTTCATGTAGTTTCTAGACCTGAAGTGGGGCAAGGGTGAAAAATCTAGTCTAGTAGCACTCCTCAAGTCCCCAAGTTTTCAGAAAATTATTTTGATGTTCTATAATTCATACTTGGGAAAATTAAGGAAATTAGTTATATAACTTTTAAATCCTAATTCCAGCCATTAAAACTTTCATGATTCCATAATTTTCTTCATAGTTCTTTATATACCAAAATATTTATAACTAATAATTTAGATCCAACTCAAAACCAAATAATATCTGGTGTTTGTATATCTAAATATTTTCACTGACAAATATAAAAACATTTAAAGGTTATGTGCAATTTTAGATTTGTCAGTACAATAAACGGAAATGAAAGTCTGAAATAATGAGGCGCCATGAAATAAATGTGCTAGTGTATGCATGCTTGCATACATGGATTTGGTAGTGCTGTGAGAGCCATATGGCTGCGCACTCATTGGAGACAAAACATTGAAGTCCTGCTGCTTTATGTCCTTCTTTTCAATTTCTACTTTTCAATTTCTTGCCCTCTCAGCAGCATGGTATGAAACAGAAGCTCAGAGCACACAGGTGACTTTGTCATTGTTTCTATGGTCTGTTCACCTTGCAAAAGTCAGTGAAGGAGTTTGTCAGGCATGTTTATCATCAGAGTTGTACTTCCTAGCTTAAGTATATAAGAGTTACCTGAAGCAGAACAGACCATGATACCTTTTTAAAAGATTAGGGATTTGAATTTCTTTTTTATTTGTTTCTGCCTATTAAATATGGCTTTTCCTTTTTCTTCTTTTTATTCTGGTTCCATCCTTGACATTCTCTGAATTAGCAGTTGAATTGAAATTTGCTATTTCCATTTAAAATTTATTTGAGATTATGACTAACATTAGTATGAAAACTATTCCACAAAAAAAAAGATTTGCTTTGACAAAGCTATGAATGCTTTCATTCACTGCTATGAAGAGGAATACAGTTACATGTTAAATAAATTTATGCTTACTTATTATTGCATCAAATAAAATAAAACAATAAAATAATTTAGTTATATTTATCATCTACCAAATTATAATTACATGAAAATTAGATAATTATACAATTTTTCAATAATTGTAAATGAAGAGCAATGGTGGGTTGGGGTTATTCAAAAGTTAACTGGGTTGGGTTTTCACAGCCTATAATATTCCAGGTTACCTGTAAAACATTTTTGATTTTCTCTCTGAGATGTAAATATTAAGTTTATGTTTAAGTTAGAAAAATATGAAATAAATGAACATGGGCTTGATAGATAGCACAGTGGTGGGGCATTTTCCTTTGCATGCAGCTCACCCTATAGGACCCATTTCGTATCCCAGAGTCCCATATGGTCCCCTAACCTGTCAGGGGAGATTTCTGAGTGTAGAACCAGGATTAACACCTGTTCACCACTGAGTGTGGTTCAAAAGCAATCGATCAATAAATAAATTAAAGATTAAAAAATACGTAAATCAATCATTAATAATAAGTCTCTCATTTAAAATGTGGTAAACCAAAGCACTTCTTGTAACTATCTTTGGTCTTTAATAAAAGTATACTCAGAGACCAATTTAAATATAAAATTTTCCCTTTTAATTATAATAACTATCCTTTTTTTACTGTATTTATTTTAGCAAAATTATAATTTTTAGATTCTTTTAAACAATTCTAATGTTAATGCTAAACATATGACAGCCAAAAATGGCTCAAAAAATTCCACAATCACCACTGATTGCACATTATTTTCCACATGAAATTGTTGTTTCTAGCATAATCATGGTTGATAATTTTCCTAAATAGTTAAAGTATATCATCTAAAGTATTATTTTTCTCTCTATAAACAGATAATACAGTAAATTGACACATAGTATGTGACTAGTTTAATTTAGAAAGTATTATGTATGTAAAATACATATAAAGCTTCATAAATTATACCAACATATATAAATGTAAATGATCTAAATGTATTGATGTAATGTTAAAATAACATTATTTTGTTGCATTGGGTCACTTAAAAGACAGTCTTAATTTTTACTTTTATTTCAGTTATATTGTGACTGTATAATATTATAAGATTTGTCATAGCAAACACTGGGAAAGAATGAACAATCTGAGAGTATATTTTGGGGAAATTAGATAAATGAATACTATATTGTAATTTTTTTTTGCCTTTTGGGCCACACCCTGTGATGCTCAGAGGTTATTCCTGGTTATGCATTCAGAAATCGCTTCTGGCTCAGGGAACATATGGGACGCCGGGGATCTAATCTAGGTTCATCCTGGATCGGCATTGTGCAAGGCAAATGCCCTACCATAGTGCTATAGCACCGGCCCCTGGATTATAATTCTAATTACTGTTTACTGAGGTCCATCTTTATGCTAGACACTGATCCCAGTATAAGATTTATAGCAGTAAATAAAATTTACAGAGTAGCTCTATTAGTAAAAGTGTCCTCACCATTGAGTATGATAACTAATTACTCTTTATAAAATTGAAAATTATGATTCCATTAAGTTATAATACTTGAGAGAATTTTAGAGGTGCTATTAATTTAGATAAGAAAGACTGATAAATCCTCTCTGGGGTATTCCTTTTGTATAGTTTTGAATAGTTAGTACACAGTAAGTGTCAATGTGAGAAGATAACTAAGATGTATTATACCTATTAGATTGTGTGGACAAGACTGTAGAGCAAATTCTCTAACTGCATTTGAAGTTTCGCCTTTGTTAGCTTAGGTATATATTTCCCTTTCTTGTTGAACATTGTTCCATGAAGCTTTGCCTTTGTTAACTTAGGTATATATTTCCCTTTCTTGTTGAACATTGTTCCATGAAGTTTTGCCTTTGTTAACTTAGGTATATATTTCCCTTTCTTGCTGAACATTGTTCCCTTTTATGTTTCTTACTGTGAATTTTCTATTATTCTTAAAAAAATACCCTTTATTTGTTCTCTGGGATTTGACAAAGAAACACTATGGCTTTACGATTTTTAATTTGTTTCAATTTAATTATTTTTAATTATTTCAATTTAAATAAATAAATTATTGAATTAATTTATTGAGATATCAAATAAAATATAAATGAATTAAATTATTTTAATCTTAATTTTTGAATTTTCTTTTTTCCTTTCTTATTAGTAATATATAGCAAAATATTTTGTTATTTTCATAATTGATATGACATTTCATGGATTCTGAACATCAGAGAAAACAGATATATTTTGCTATTTAAACTTTTGAAAGTCTGCCATTTAATAATAAAAACTTTAAAATATGTACCATAACCAAGCTAATTTCAATATATTTACTTAGCAGCTAATAAAATTATCTATAATGAGAGCATTTAGGAAAAAAATTCACAATGCTTTCAAAGATATTTTCTTTCCACATCTCCTTTTGATCCAGATCATGAACAAATTAACTTTGCATCTTTTATCCTGTGTAGCATTCCGGGAAACGCTATTTTATGCATAGACTATTTTTAAGACCAAACACAAACAAAAGACACTCCTGTTTTTCTTAAACATGAGAAAATACCACAAATATTACCGTTATAGTACTTTTCTAATAGGCAAAAAATCACAAACAAAAATAAAATCATGCCAATCTGCTGAATAATCCCATGAAGGCCTATGCAGACTGAGAACTCTGCATATTTCTCAGATTGAGAACAGTCATATTACCTTTCCTGATTGGAAGTACAGTAAATCTCACCCAACCCTGACATATTCCAGCATAAACAAAGTCTGAGCTCCAAAACTAAACATCACTAAGTCACCAAGTATACCAAGCTATACCATATTCACACACTTCATAGACTTTACAGCCACATACAGAGTTGTGCAACTACTCCCAATTTTATATGACTGACAGCCTAATAGGAGTATAGCATATTTGATGTCAATGTTACATAGAATACCACACAACTCAATAAGTTAAAACAATAAAAATTAAGATTCAATAGACTCAATAAATCCCTAGGCAATGACTTACAAAAGAGCCTATGAGATTTAACAATTACTATGACTTAAAATTTTTGACCAATTTTTGATAATCCCATTTACCATCTTGTTGCAACAAGCAACAAGCAACAACCTTGGTGAGAAAATTGGTGGAGGGAGAATCATATTCTCATGGGTCATACTGGAATGGATGCTGGAACATTGAATGCTGGAAATAACTATTAGGCTAGCAATGTTTTAAATCAAAATACCATACTTAAAATTTTTTTAATTATTTAAGAAACCAAAATAAAGTACATGAGGTAAGGTGTTTGCCTTAAAAGAGGCTGACTCCTCTTTGATTCTCAGCAGCACCAGTGATTCTCTGAGCACTGCCAAAAGTGATCACTGAGCATAGATTTCAGGACTACTATTTGAAACGTATTTATATATATTTATATAGTAATGTTTTGAGAATGTAATATCTCTTTAAAAGTTTTCCATCAGAATGCCCATATACTGCCATCCTGTCTCTATATTTCTATTTTGATATTTTTGAGATACACTTTCCATGCATATGTATACAAACCATTTAAATTTAGCAAGCTATATATAATTTTATAATAATAATATATATGGAAAATACTTATCTAAATGATTTATTTGTAAATTATCTTGACCATAAGTTTCATTATGCAATAAAGCATCTCACTAACATTCAACTATTAACAGGTCTAAACTGTTAATCTCTTACTAGAATGGAAGTAAACTTCTATGGTCAACAACACTACCTCAAGAAAGAATATTGGAAATAAAAGCAAGCCCAAAAGACATTTAAAGCACAGGGTCAAAGAGTGGCGTGGAGCGTTAAGGTATCTTCCTTGTCAGAGCTAGCCTAGGACAGGCACTGGTTTGATTCCCCGGTGTCTCATATGGTCCCACAAGCCATGAGTGATTTCTGAGCACACAGCCAGTAATAACCCCTGAGTGTCACCGGGTATGCCCACCCCCCCAAAATAAAGCTATTAAGCAGATGAAACCATTTACCAACTTTTATCAAATTCTTTCAGAAGATATCCTTGAAATTAGGTGTAAATAAAAATGAATAATCTATATATCAAATTCTCTAATATTAGCTACATATTTATGGAGCTAGGGGAAAATAAAAATCTATATTTATTTTTGCTGCATTTCTATGTTATCTTAAATTTATAAACTATAAACATATTTTCCTGTCTTTTAACATATTCCTAGGTTTGTAATATTTGTATTTAACATGCATATTTTTGTCATGGTCAGTTCCAAGAAAATTTCTGACAATGGAACTCTTAACACTGAAACCTATCCTACTACTAAGGAATCTAAGGAACCTACTGTCCCTGGCACTCCTTCTCTGCCACCTTTTCTTATCAGCTCAGAATTCAAACGGTGTACTAACTAAAAGCAGAAAAGTCTTCATGATTATGTCTCCTTCCCATCAATCAGTTGTTACATTTCACAATTATTAGACGCAAGCTAGATACTACAAATGCCAGAAAGTTTATGGATTCCTCTTACTTAATAATCAGTTATGGGATGCAATATGGACTAGACCTTATAGGTAGCCCTTATGGACTAGCCTTTATGGGTGTTATTTATCACCTATGTCCCCTACTAGGAAGTAAGTTTTCTAATAGGATGTAAGACAAAACCACATTCTGTTTTATATTATGATAAATAGTAAGGGCTCAAATACTAATAAGTATGTTGTAAGTGCTCAGTAAATTTAAAGTGATTGAACAAATATAGAGATATTTCTAGAATTGAGGAAAATTTTTAATTTAAAAATTGAGTGATTAAAATCTCCCAGGAAATGCTTTTTTTAGTAGGTGTATGGTGAGAGCATGAGTTGGGAGATAAGAGGAAGAATAGTTTAGAGGGAGAGTAGATATTTGTTCAATCTGGAAAATCTTTTTTTCCTCTTCTCTTCCTTCCTTTTTTTGTAGTATTTGTTCCTTTCTCCCTTCTTTTAACATTATAATCTCTCAAAGCAAACTTTTAAAGGATACTTTAGAAGACGTAAAAATGTGTGAAAATAGTAGTGATTCTTATAGATTTATTCTCAATGATTTTTTTCTCTGAAAGTTTAGCCAAAAGTAATTATTTAGAATAAAAGAAAAACTTCATATACTGTAACTACGTATTTTATATAGCAATATCTTAACTTTGAATCCATATCTATAAACTATAAATTCTAAATATTGATATTTTATACAAATAAAATTTTCTGAGAATTTATAATTAGAAATAAATCTAAGTTTTAAATGAGGGAAGAAATACAGGGTAGTATGAGAAAGAATGGCCAATGGTAATTGTATATCTATAGGTGGCAGCTTAGTAAAGTATTTAATGTAAATTTAAGGCATTTTTAAAATAGAAGAGTGAAAGGAAATATTCTAATCTATTCTCATGAGATAATGAGATTTACATGGTCTCTGTACCATCAATTATAATTTTATTTCAGTACATTCTGAATACTTTAATATTTCTATTTTCTTGAATTCTCATACCAATACTCTTAATAGATATCTTTTAGCTGTTACCTTATAAACAGCCTTCCATGTTTATTTTAAATCATATATCCCCTTTTATAACATAAAATTTCCCTGAGCAGTTTATATATATTATATATAGTCAAAATGTCTCTTTAAATTGTTATTAGATGCTCATATTCCTCCTCTGCTAAAATTCCACTAAGTGCTTTCAGTCTAACTAAAAGAATTCACCATTTTCCTACAATGATGATTCATGTAACTCCTTCCAACGTCCTTTCTGAGTTTCCTTGCTACCCTGTCCTCTCTCACTTCCATTCATACTGATTCCCCAATCAGATGCCATGCCAAGGTCTTACTCTTTGTTTCTCTGCCTAAGTACCCCTTCTCCCATATATGTTGCCTATGGTCAGGTCTCTGGACCTAATGTACTTCAGTATGCTTGTATTCTTCTCTTATTTTAAATTGTAGCTTATATTTTCAGCCTTTTTTTCTTTTTTTTTCTTTCCAAATGTACTTTTCTCTATATCACGGCAACAAGTGTGTACATTTGTGTGAATGTGTATACATAATCTAGTGATCTGCCTTAATTACTGCTGCATATAAACCTGATTGATGGTGGTTCAGGAGCACCAATATGGGTTACCATTGAGGTCACAGAACACCAATGACCAGAGCAGTTTTACATCACTATTTGAGTAGCATTTAATTAGGCAAATATCTACAAGTTACCTAATGGAAGTGGTGCATTAAATAAGAGTTTTATTGTGTTCAATGTTGGTTTGATCCTCAACATCTCATATTGTTTCCCAAGCCTTCCAGGAGTAACATAGGAGCACAGAGAGAGGAGTAATCCCTGAATTCCATTGGGTATGCATCCCACTAACCACCCCCCAAAGATTTTTAATGACAAGGTTTTTACTGTCTTAATATCTGTGGTTCTCTCAATCCCTAGGCTAGTGCGTTAGCCAGATTCTGATATACAAAACAAGAGTTTTTCCATTCCATTAAATTTTTATCAGACTTTTTTTCTAGAGATTTATAATTAAAGAAACACATGTTTCTAGACTTAAATTTAGGTTGACTTGAATAGTACAGTGATTAATATGTGTAAACGGACAAAAATCATTGATAGATTTAAATAATGTTGAAGATGCTAATAGATAACACTTAAAATGAATTTAATTATATTAGCAACTGACTAATAAGTAGACAACATTCTTACTGGTCTACACACTCAAACAGTTAATTCATTTTAAGTTGGTCTTTATTTTTCTACAGAGAATTTTCAAAAACTGGCTGTTGTTTTGTTTTGTTTTTACTTGGATGCTCAGGGCTACTGCTGGCTCTGCTCTTAGAAGGCACTCTTAGCAGACTCTGGAGACCATAGGAATGATCCCTTTTCAGCTGTGCGCAAAGCAAAACCCTAAGCACTGTGCTATTGCTTCTACCTATATGGCTGTATTCTAGACTTCTTGTTTTAAGCTCTTCTGCATGATACTGTTCAGCTGTCAAATAAAACATATATAAAGCTTAATCACAAAAATTATGATTCCTTATTGTTTTGTTTCTTGTTTTTATAAGTTATTTCTTGAGACTTCTCTACCTGTTACAACATTATCATTATCTTTGGTTTCCAAATCTTAAAATACTGTACTGTAATGAGTTATTTTTAAGTTTTTAAAAGAAGAGAATATCTGTATACTACTAAATTAATAAAGAATATTTTATAAAACATTTTAACTGGAAAATGATTAAAAATAATAAATATTGGGGAAGAAATTAAGTAAGATGCATAGATTATTTATTGATTGGTGAGATCAACACATAGAATTACATAAAATGAACCACTAATAAATTTGCAGTAGAAATTTCATGTTAAATTGAAAGAAAATGGCCATACTATTTGTGAACTTACTCCAATATTAAAAAGGGGGGAATGGAAGATATTCTTCACTCTATACATGGACTAAGATAAAAATCTAAAAATTTTTAGAGCATCATTTATGCCAATTGTTGAACTGATCATTTAAGTTAAACATTAAATAGTAAAATTAAAATTGGCAAAGAGATTAGCACTATTGAGTTGATAACTCATTTAGGCAAGCAAATAAGTGAAAGATGTATCAGAACAAATATTTTCTTAAAAATTAACTCGAATTTTTATGTTCATTTTATGTGACAATGGAAAGGTTAATTTTACAAGCATGAACTTATTGAGGCTGAAAGTATTTAAGCCTCAAATAAAAAACTTCAACCACTGAATGAAGTTTTGTTTAAAGATTATAGTAATTATAGCAGAAACAATTTTTGAAAAATCAACCAGAGATAATTTTATAGTCATTAGCTACATTCCAATAAAAACACATATCAAAGCAGTTTTAACCAGAATAGTGTTAAGTGAAAAAAATTAGATTCTTAGGCTTCTATGAGTTCAACCATAAAGTCACCATCTGTAGGCTTTCAGGCTTTCAGCAGGTTGTTTTTCTTGTATAATTACTAAATTTTCCAACTTAAAAAGCATCTCAGTTTTTACTATGTAGGCTTTTAAACCATATACATACTAAATAGATGCAAGTTCTTATTATCAATGACTTGATGTGACAATTTAACTGTAAACCAAATTACTCCCAAATTTAGTATTCTAAAAGAACATTTATTATGATCATTTGTTTATTTTTAAATCTTGGATTGAGTGCAAGGAGTCTTTTTTTTTTTTTTTCCTTTCTGTCCCATGGTCTTGGTGTCTTAATTTGAATATCCAAAGGAAGGGCTAAAACTATCAGAAGTGACTTTGTATGTGGGGTTGGGAGTTTCAAAGGTAAACTTATTTTGCTTTGTTTGTTTTGAAGAGAGATTTCGCATCTTAGACTTCTCCACTCTTCAAGACCATTGACTGGGAAATAACTAAATCGACAGAAGAAAATTTAACAAGAGAATAAAATTAATTGGTTTGGTGATTTTTATTTTGGTTTTTGGAATCAGAAAGGTATGATAATTAGTTTTGTAATGAAAGTAGAATCAGACAACTTCAAGATAAGTACTTTATCCCCCTCCAATCAGTAACAATGAAATAAAAACTTTTAAATCACATATATTTGTAGGAGATCCAGACATAAACAATTGGAACTGGTACCAGTCCATTCTAATAAGCTTATATATTCATTAAGAGGTCAAACCGAATATTAAGTGAAAAAATATGTGCATATAATTAGCAATTTAAAGAAAAAGTTATTGTGCAAAGTTCTGCCAGTACCTTGTGATTCTGGACCACCAAAGAAAAGCTGTGCCAATTTTTAGGATATAGATAATCATACGAGAAATGTTATTTAGAAATCCTTTGTAACTTAATTTTTCCCAATTCAAAATATTGAACTTGTAATTTAAGAACTCACTGGGAACAGCCTGCCTTGAAAACCAAAGTCCGTGTAGAGGCTACTAATTTTTCTTGGTGCTAATGCTAATTGTCCAAGGAATTTAAGTGACTTTTCTTTTAGGATAACATTTAGGATAAATTTGGGACTCTGTTTATTTAAGTTTAACAAATCACCTGAGCAATTGTATATTCTAACATATCATTTAACAAAAGAGGTATTTTTGCAAACTAAGTATAGACTTTATACATTATGTTATTAATGTTTTTACATATGTCAGAGGCCAGAGTTAGTAAAACTATTTTCTCTTTGCAGAAGCACACTGGAGAGAGCAGGATAGTTCCTAGAAAGTTTCTTTCTATTCTGAGTTCACCCTTACACAGTGTGTATATTGCTGAACCTATCGTGAGACAATATCCTGAAGATAATCTTCTATTTATAAGGATATTCCGTAGTGTAAATGATTCAAATCACAATTTGTCCTTACAGAGTCCCATATCAGATAGTTTTGATTAAATTTCAAGATCAAAAAATCAATTTCACTCTATGAATAGTGTTTATCTTTTATCAATTAACTAAGGAGGGTAGAAACATTATTAACTAAAATGCAGACATTAAGTAGATGTGTCTTTTTTTTCTTATTAAAGAACAATTACTATTTCTGGGGGTATTTTTGTGCAATTTCCTATTGAATTAGAAGAGAAGGAAGATCACTCAGAAATGTGATTGATATAAGTCTCCTGGCCAAAATAATTTTTCAGAGTGGTATCAATAAGTTCTTTAATAAAATGGTTCTTTATGGCATGTTTTGCCTAGGTTTAAATTTTAGCATCACCTAAAATATAAAACAATTCATTAAACAAAATTTTATTAAGTGTTGAGTTCACAGTTCTGCTTTGAGTTCTCTTGAAAAACTATTTGGCATCAACTTGTTTATGTGTATAAGAAATTGTCACTTAAAATTTTTCCACTCATAGCTGTGGAAATAACATATTTGTAAATCATACAACTCAGGTATATATCATTTTGAACTAACAATAGACTTAACATTCCTTATCTCTCTAGCATTTTGGGTGTAATTTTTATGAATATATTATTTTGTTTACGATAATATGTATTACATACTATGTTACATTAATGTTATGTAATATAATTATCAGTTTAAGCTATTCTACTGCTTTATTTTTAATATAAGACAATAAATTCTATAAATCAAGGTTTGATTATTTTATTAGAATAACTTCTGATTTATTATTCCTGTCTTGATATTTTCATACTAGTAAGAGTCAGGTGTCACATTTATCTAAAAGGAAAAAAAGAGAGAGAATTTTGCCCAGAGGCATGTTGGAGAAAGGGGAGAAAAAAGGGGGAAAGGCAGGAGGAAAACTGGGGATTGGTTTCTAGAAATTACACTGGTGAAGGGTGTTAAATATAATTTGACTAAAACTCAATCATGAACAACTCTGTAGTTTTGAAAAAACCCACTGTATTAAAAAACAATCTTGTAAGTTGCAGTGTAAAAAGTAAATTAAAAAAATTTCTGGTGGCTATTTTTATACAACAATTATTTACAATATCATCCATAAATATAACTTCAAAAGTTTTCCTGAAAATATTCTATTTCATTTTACCCATTGGAATGTTCTCTAATAAATGAGTCACACTTTGGATAGATGCAAATCATGTTTTCAAAAATGACAATGAGATACTAAAAGCTATTACAACAGATTAGCTTTTGCTTTACATGTAAACAATCTAGGTCTGGTCCTCAAAAACTCATGTTTCCTGAGTTCTGCCAGTATTAATACTTGTGTGCAGAGCTAGAAGTAAGTTCTAAACACTGCTGGATACACCTCACATCCAAAAAATATAAAGGAAAAAATGCAATTTTTAATCAGATTGTCTCATAAAAATCTTAAAATACTGCTAATAAAATGACCTAAAGACATATAAGAATATAATAGAAGTTCTTCATTTTGAAATGAAGACTTCCTTTATTTTATTCAGGAACATAGAAATTCCTAGAGCAAATCTTCTTACAATCTTGCATATGTTTAGCACCAGAGTAATACGTAGTAGGACATTTGCCTTACATGCAGCTGACCAAGGAAAGAACTGAGTTCCATCTCTGGCATCTCATATGATCCCCCAAGCCTGCCAGGAGTGATTTCTGAGGGCAGAGTCATGAGTAACATCTAACCATAGCCAGGTGTGGCCAATAATAAAGATAAAAAATAAAATAGAGGGAAAAAAAGGAAAAGAAAGGTATTTGAAAAAAGAAAGTGATGGGGGAGGCTATCTGTATGTTTAGGAGCACTGGAGGTAAGGTGCCTGCCTTGCCTGTGCTAACCTAGGACGGACTTCGGTTCCATCCCCTGGCTCCCCATATGGTCCCCCGTGCCTGCCAGGAGCGACTTCTGAGCAAATAGCCAGGAGTAACCCCTGAGCGTCACCGGATGTGGCCCAAAAACCCCAAAAAAAATGGAGTATATATCTTAAGATGCATTATTAATATGATATTAAGCTCACATAGGCAATATAGGCCTCCCAATTAGGTTTTCGAGATACTCTTCTGGGGAGTAGAAGCCAAGGCACATTTTCGTATCAGATTTTGGTTTAGAGTTTAAGATACGATTTACGACATTTTAGAGTCCTGTAATGTCCTTCAGTTGGGAGTTTTGCTGCATCTGATTCTGGTATCATGCTTCAGTCCATGGTTTGATGAGGGTGATAGGGGTTACAAGCTTGAGTCAACAGGTGTGCTAGTTGTGGTTCCTTGTTGAGACACGAGAATGAGAGGGTGTCTTTAATTGAGTAGCTGGATGGTGGTTTGTTGAGGAAGGAGGTCAAACTTGGTACCTATCAAGGTAAGAACTAAGGGAAAAGAGGGGGTAATAAATTCAGGTTGGGATATGAGGGAGTATAAAAGTCTCTGGGTGTGGAAGGGCAATGTATAAGCGGGTCTATATTCCTTATATAGTTTAAGGTTAAGGTTTGACAGTCAGAGAGGACTTTCAACATTATAAAAAACAACGTTCACATAGAATATGATCTCAGAAATCTATTTGAGTGCAATCCTCCTTGTATAGGATATTCCATTTCCTTAACTATAGTGAAGGACAAGAGTATTTTTGATGATTTTAAAAATAGTAATGAGCCCGCATGCTTTTGAAAATGATTATCCATAGGAAAAAAACCAGTACTGCAGGGCATCTGTCATGGATAAGGGAATTTTAATTTGGCTAACTGTCCTGACACATGGGTGCTCTGAGCCCAGCTCTGGCCTCTGCTGTTTGTGAATGCATAGGGGGTGGAGTTTGCTTCCACCCCAACCCATCCCCCAGGGGCCAGCTTACCAGATCCGGTCATGAAGACCCTCTGACGTGGGGGAATCTGGCCCCCCAAACAATGGGGAGTCCGGGGGAGGGGTCTTTGGCTAGCTATCCAATGCAGTGCCCACCACATGCCAGTACAAGATCAAGAGAACTCCTGGCACATGGCGGCACTGAGCCCAGCTCTGGTCATAGGGGGTAGATTGTGAATGCATAGGGGGTGGAGTTTGCCTCCACCCCAACCCAGCCACCAGGACCCAGCTTACCAGATACCTTTCTTTTCCTTTTTTCCCCCTCAATTTATCTTTTTTTTTTTTAAGCTCAGTTTCATCTATTCGTTTTATTTTTTTATATAGGCAGACTTTCAGTTTGGGTGCTGCTGGGTACAAAAACCAAGAAACCATCAGTCGTGCCTGGGATAAAAGTTCAGGCCACACCACAGATGCTGTATGTGTAGCCTGTTATCCTTACTCAGAATAGCACCAGCAATACAAAAGGACACCATACGTTTTTGTATAGATATAGTAAATAAGGGGAAATCATAGACTCAGACAGAAGATCTTATCTTCTAAGGATAAGAACTCACACTTCTTACACAAGGGTACCTCCCATCCTGGAGATATGTCATGTGGATACAACTCAGTCTCCATGAGATCGGACACTGTTCATTCTCTAATCCCAGATCCCAGACATAGAACTGAAACAAATCCCTGCACAACACCAGGAACTAAGCTCTTTTGAGAGATACACTTGTGCTAGTGTTAATAGGACAACATGGACAGCAAGGAAATGTCAACTTGACCTAAGACCGGAGGTCCTATCACATCACATAACACTAAGTGGAAATCAGAAGATGTATCGTCTTTTGAACTATGAAAAATAAGAGCACTAATTTCAGAAAACTGACTTTGACAACAGTGACCGGGCAGGACTTACCTGGAGACCATTAAGGAAAATCCTACCCTAAGCTATAGTCTAGATCTCTTACAAAAATAAAGATTTCTGGGACCCGGGAGATAGCATGGAGGTAAGGCGTTTGCCTTTCATGCAAAAGGTCATTGGTTCCAATCCCGGTGCCCCATATGATCCCCCGTGCCTGCCAGGAGCAATTTCTGAGCATGGAGCCAGGAGTAACCCCTGAGCACTGCCGGGTGTGACCCCCCCCAAAAAAAAAGAGAAAGATTTCTTAGCACAGAGGCCCAATTCTGACAACAGAGATTGAGCAGAACCTTTGGAACCATGATTTCCTAAACTTTGGCTTAGGGAACTAGCAAAAACATGGAGCGCATGATACAGAAAACTGAACACATCAACAATGTTGGAACAACCTCTAGAACCTTAAAGACTCTACCCTAAGCCTTGTCCTAGGACATTCGCAAATTCTGAGATTGTTTTCTACAGTGACCTGATTTTCTCATCCACAACTGAGAGGAAAGTTTCCTGACACCACCACCACCACAACAAAAAACAAATAAACAAAACCCCTGGGATATGGCAATGAGAAGATATGGAGTCAGTGGTTGTTCCCATGACAATATGCTCCAAGAGTAGAGAAACCCTAAATCCCTTAGGCCATAGAAATTTCCTTACTTCCCCAATATTTACTGTGCCTATACAAAAAAAAGTGGGGTAACACCAAACCCTACCACTACAGTATTCCTTTTTCTGGTTTTGTTTTGTTTTATTTTTTTTTCCATTTTTGATATTATTTTCCTTCTCTCTTTTTTCCATTTTTTTTCACTCTTGTGGATATTATTCGGTGATTTTTCAATTTCATATTCTTTTAGTAGTTGATACCAAATTTTTTCTTCTCCTTTCCTTAGCCTTTTTATTTCAAACAGAATAGCATAACTTGAATCATTTAGCTTCATAAATTGAGGGGGGAAAAGGATGATTCCAGGACCAGTCATATGAACATGTAGTGTAAATAAAAAATGACCAGACTGGAACACCAAACAGAATAGATACCCAACCTACAACAAGCTGTAAAGTGGAGACCAGTTACACTAGTATTCTGGGGGGAAGGGATAAAGGAGGGAGATATGGGAGACATGCTGGGAACAGGAGTGGAGGAAGGACAATACTGGTGGTGCTAATGCCCTTCATTCATTGTCACTATGTACCTTAAATAATTCTGTGTAATGAACTTCAGTCACAATAAAAATTAAAAATAAAATAAATAAACAAAATAAAAAACAAACTTGCATCTGTCATTGTCCCAAAGGCGTTTTTCTCTGATAACTCCATAAAATATTGACAGAAAACAAGAATTTTGATTACTTGTAGCATTTTTTTCAATTATTCTTTTGTTTTATTCCTTATGTTTTGAGTATATACTACCTTGCAAACTTTTCTGGGGTTTGTCTGAAGGACTGATTAGTAACAGGTAGTTTTAAAGAATTGCATACCTTTTTAAAAGTTTTTATATTGAGGTAATATACACTTAAATTGGGCAAAAGAGAGCTGGACCAATAATTAAGAGAGTCAACTATCTCCCAGCAGCACTATCTTCCCAATAAGCATCTCTGAAAGGCTAGCTGTATACATTTTTCTGAAATTTGACAAAGGCTAAACTGCGATTATTGTATTTAGATGATCATTGTCAAAACAATTAACCCAAGATAAACTAAGAAAAGCAAAACTATAGAGCTGTCCTCTCTCTCATAAGTCCATTGCTTCAATGTCTCCTTAACCTACTTGGTGTTCTGTATATACACATATATAAACAAGTTTCTTTCATGATTTAACTTTTTTTTATTCAGTTATAATATATTGCTTCTCTGAGATGAGCAGAGCATATCCATCCATGAAACAGAACAAGATCACTTGTTTATAAGTGTTTAACTTATGACTCTCATCGTTATGTCAAATTGTGTATAAAAAGTATTTGACATTTTGTCCTAGAAAATTGTTTCTCATTATTATTATTAGCTAATTATTTTTCATTGCAAAATTGCTTCTAGATAGCAATTGCAAAGCTTGGAATTGGGGAAGAGGTAAAATACTAGTGGGGAAACAAGAAGATAAAGAGGAACCCAAAAGAGAAACTGATTTCTTTGACCCTCCAAAGACAATCTTTGTCACTCTATGTGAGAAGTGTCAAAGTAAAAGCTATTACAGAAAAGGGTAAACAAGAATGGAAGTGTTAAAATTTATTGCAATAAAGGAGATTGTTTAGAACTTAATATAAATACAGCTCCACTAGAACCAAGAGTTTTCAAAAAGTTGGTTGAGACAGTGGGATAGTAATGGAGTAATGGAGTAACTTCTGATAGGACTATCAGAAGGAGACTGATTAATAATATGTGAAAATAACATGAAATTATTTTTATGTGTTTAGGGCATCAGTGTGTACTAATTGAAGTTCAGTTCAAATAGGTATAACTCTTTGCAGTCTATAGTTAAACTATCTTGCTTGATGATTCCATTTTAAGGAGACAATTCCTAGGTCCATTTGAAAGACATCCCTGTGTTCTAATCCTTTCAAATTGCTTTTCAAAATAAGTAAATATTTATTGAACAGGACAAGAAAGATATTGCAATAAAAATCATTTTTAATAAACAGAGAGTTCAAGCTCTATATAATTATTAGAAAGGATTCTTATTTTTTTTGGCTTTGGGACCACCCCTGGCAGTGTTACCCCCAGCTTTGTACTCAGAAACAGCTCCTGGCAGGCTTAGGGAACTATGTGGGATAGCAAGGATCAAACCTGGATTAGCTATGTATAAGGCAAATGCCCTACCTGCTGTGCTATCACTCTGACACCATCATAAACAAATTTCTTTTCTTTTCTTTTCTTTTTTTTTTTGGTTTTGGGGTCACACTCAGCAGTGCTCAGGGGATACTCCTGGATATGCACTCAGAAATCACTCCTGGCAGGCTCGGGGAACCATATGGGATGCTGGGATTTGAACCACCGTCCTTCTGCATGCAAGGTTAATGCTCTACCTCCATGCTATCTCTCCGGCCCCCTAGAAGGGATTCTTATAACTAGCATTGGCAGAATAATATCTTATATTGCCAGATAAATGGTAACATAACATTATTTTAGCTACTTATTATTTACTTATTCATATATCACCATTCTATATTAATTTCAATATTACAGTCTCTGTGTATGGCACTAATTAACTCTTAAAGTTATTTAATTTGGAAATTCTTGGATTTTAACACCATATTTAATTTTCCATTAAACTGAGATTTTAGATATTAACTTTGAATTTCTAGAGTTTATTTACTTTTCATTTGAACTAGGTTTCCTTGGCATTTCACAAGCAAAAGAAAAGAAAAGAACTACCTAATAATACTGACATTTGAAGGAAAGGAGAGTGTTATTATTGGCTGAAGACACTTTTCAGTCCATTATAACTCCACTGATGCTCCTTGTCTGAAAGCAGTACATATGCTGAGTTGTTCTTCCTTAATGGCATTCTCTGAAACCAGTAAGGCAAGCATGCTATTGTTAGACTCATGTTAATTTAGGGAAGGTAAAAGTCTGCATTTTCCATTAGTCTTTTCTTGGCATGTTTTAGTGTGAAGGGATAATTTAACATTTCCTAGTAAAAGTAGATCTTCTGATAATCTTTTATAATACTACATATTTAATTCAGTAGCCTTAATATTTGTTTAGAATGAAAAATTCTGTTCTTATATATAGATATTACAGAATATACCTGCCTTGCTGAAAGTCAGTGTGAAATCCTGGCACCACACTTGAGTTCTCTAAGTACTGCTAGTGTCACTGCTGAACACAAAGCCAATACTAAACCTATGAGCATTGCAGAATATTATCCCAAAGCAAAAATATATAAATAAATAAAATTTATTAAAAAATAAAAGAACTTCCTGTCTATTGTCTTGATTTTTTTTGTTTTGGGGCCACATCCAGTGGTTACTCTCTAGGGCGGCTATGCTCTCTGAAGTTGTTCCTGGCTTAGGGCACCATATGGGATATAGGAGGTTCGAACTGCAGTACATCCTAGGTCAGCCGCATGTAAGGCAAATGCCCTACTGCTGCACCATCACTCCAGCCCCTATTGCTTAGATTATTAAACATCATCTTAGTGCAGAATAAGGTTAACTCCATATAACTGGTATCATGGATGTAGACTCCCAGCTTTGCTGGCACTGAAGTTTTAGAGTTGTCAAGGTTCTGTAGTCTCATGTTATGAAACATAAACCAACAAATAATAAAATAAATAAGAACACCCAAATCCTCAAGGACTTTACCACAAGCCACTAATTTACTTGTATTCTGAATTCCTTAGCTATGCCACCTTATTATTCATAGTATAAGAGTGAAGAATATACACATACTCTATATCCCCCAATAAAGAGAGATTTCTCCCACAATGTTTAGATGATAGCTCTAATACCTGACACTTTGGTATCTAATGCTGAGATCAATGGAAGCCTTGTGGATATTGCAAATATTTACACAGTTATCAATACTTAAAAAAATAAAAAAAAAACACCTAGACTTCAAATGCCATTCATGTGTGTGCACGAACACACACACACACAAAAACACATTTAGACTACCAGAGGCACTCAAAGGTAGTTCGTTTGTCTGTGAAGGTGGGAGGGGTCCTACCCTATTGTGAGCTTAGCAACTGGGAGAGCCTGTGGGGTACCTATTGCCTTTTTGTGTTTCTCTACTTAACTGTCTCCTGAAACTCTCCTGATAAGGTCAAGCAAGGCCCAGCAAAAACTGTGTCCTTCGTGACCACACTCTTTCTAACTAATAAACCCAATCATAAAATGCAGGAAAAAAATTATACAAGCAGTATGACAATGGGGAAGCCTCACAGGCAAACACCATGGACAGAGAAGAAGATCATAGTTCTGATGACCCGCAAAATATCAACCATGAGATTAATCTCTCAGATAAGGAGTTTAGAATAGAAATATAGAGGATCCTGATGGAAATCAAAGAAAACATAGCTCTAGCTAAACAGAATGCAAAGTTAGAAATCAGAAAACTCCAAACTAAAATAACAGATCTGAAAAACAAGGTAGCTGAACTGAAAACCTTGATGGAAAGCCTCTCGAACAGGGGAATATCAGCCGAGGAGAGAATCAGTGAACTGGAAGATGAAATGCAAAACAACTCCATACTTCAGAATAGTATGGAAAAGAACCTTAAGGCAAATCATCAGACATTGGAAAAAGTACTCAAAGAAGGTGAACAAATGAAAATAGAGGTCTTCAATAAACTCAACAGAAACAACATAAGAACCATGGGAGTTCCAGAGGCCCAGGAAGAAAATTCCCAGGAAGAATCAACAGTCAAAGAATCATCACAGAGAAACCACCGGAGCTAAAGTCTGCATGCAATCAAATTCTGCATGCCTGAAAAGCATCAACTAAAAGAGACCGGAAGAAAACCATCCCAAGACACATCCTAGTCACAATGATAAGTTCAACAAATAGAGATAGAATACTTAAAGCAGCAAGATCAAAAGGGGAAATTACATTCAAAGGAGTATCCTTAAGATGTATAGTAGACATGTCACAAAACACTTCCAAGGTCAGAAGACAGTGGTGGGGCCGAAGAGATAGCATGGAGGTAAGGCATTTACCTTTCATGCAGAAGGTCATCGATTTGAATCCCGGCTTCCATATGGGCCCCCGTGCTTGCCAGGAGCAGTTTCTGAGCATGGAGCCAGGAAAAAAAACCTGAGCACTGCCGGGTTTGATCAAAAAAAAACAAAACAAAACAAAACAAAACAAAAAGAAGACAGTGGTGGGGTATTGTGACAAGACTGAATGAAATGGATGCTTCATCTAGAATACTGCACCTAGTCTGACTCACATTCAAGTTTGAAGGAAGGATACATAGCTTCATGGGTAAGCAAACAGCTCAAAGACTTTATAGATGCAAGACCAGTTTTAAAAATACTGAAAGGTCTACTTTAATACAAGACAGACGAACAGACACACCAAAGGTATACACAAAGATGGCACTAAATCCTATGGCGATCATCTCCCTCAATGTCAATGGATAAATATGTGTCAGTTAAGAGACACAGAGTGGCGAAATGTATCAAAAAGATGAATCCAACCTTCTGCTGTCTACAAGGAACACACCTGAATAGTCAGAACAAACATAGACTCAAAAATCAAAGGCTGGAGGAAAATCATCCAATCAAACAACATCCTTATAAAAGCTGGGGTGGTCATATTAATATCAAACGACACAAACGTTAGACTCAGAAAAGTTGTAAGGGATAAAGTCCAACAGTTCCCACGAATCAAGGGATATGTGAAACAGGAAGAAATCGCACTAGTAAATGTATATGCACCCAATGAGAGACCAGAAAAATATCTAATGCAAATATTGACATACAAATACAAATACAAAATTTGTACAAATATACAAATACAAATGTTGACAAACTTGATAAAGGGTATCAATAATAACAATAATTGTGTGAGACCTTAACATGGCCCTATTAGTACTTGATAGGTCAATGAGACTGAAACCAAAAGTATATATACTTGCCCTGAGAAGAGAAATGGAAGAAATAGGCCTAGTATATATATATATATATATATATATATATATATATATATATATATATATATATTATATACTAAATATATATACTAAATATAGATAGATATATCGATAGATAGATAGATAGATAGATAGATAGATAGATAGATAGATAGATAGATAGATAGATAGATAGATAGATAGATGAGCCAGCTTGTTGTCTGTCCTGGAAAATTACTCATGTACATAGAAGAATGTGTATCCTGGTTTCTGTGGATGGAGTGTTGTACCTTATAAAATCAAGAGGATAGAAATTTTGCAGGCTAATGTAGCTGACCACAGGCTCTGAAATTAGATATGAGCTACATAGGGACATTGAAGAATAATTTTAATAACTGGAAATTAAACAGCCTGCTAATAAACCACCGGGTCCAAGATGAAATCAAAGAGAAAATCAAAACTTTCCTGAAAATAAATGACAATGAAGACACAAACTATCAGAATCTATGGAACACAGCAATAGTAGTACTGAGAGGAAAAGTTATAGCTTTGCAATCACACATCAGGATGAAGAAGAGGCATACCTGAACAGCTTAGTTACACAACTTATAAAATTAAAAAATAATCAACAATTGGAACTAAATATAAGTAGACAAAAGGAAATAACAAAGCTTAGAACAGAAATCAATGAAGTAGAAACCCAAGAAACAACCCAAAAGATCAACAAAAGAAGAAGTTGGTTCTTTAAAAAAATAAACAAGATTGATGACTATTGGCAAAATTCACAAAGAAAGAGAGAGAAACTTCATAACCCATATTAGAAATAAAAAGTGGGAAATCACTACAGAGATTGCAGCGATTCAAACGGTAATCAGACACTATTTCAGAAAAATTTTTCCCTTAACACTGATAAGAATTCTATTCTTACAGGTGATTTGTTTTTTGTCATACTAATTTGAAAAATAAGGATCGATATGGCAAATTCATCTCTACAGCATGTAAGTTTCACACTACATTATTTGTAAAAGGTGGTAGTATTGTAAGGTAATTACATGTATGATTTACTTAAAACACAATTAAGCCTTTTGTGGATTAAAAGGAAGTATGCTATAATGTTAACAATAGTATTTTTAGCCATGGCTATGAATATAAAGCATTAATTACTTTTATGTAAAGACCTCATATTTTTTGAGAAGTTTGAATTTTAAAGGAACCTACAAAACTGCATCAAATAAGTTTTATTTGTTTGGGGCTACACATAGAGGTACTCAGGGTTTACTTCTTTCTCTATACTTAGAAATCATACATGGAAGGACTCAGGTACTACATGAGTTGCTGGAGATTGATTCTAGGTTTATTAAATGCAAAACAAGTGCTTCACAAGCTCTGCTATCACTTTGGGCTCCTGAAAGCATTTTTGAGATGTTAAAAAATAATTGCATAGTTAAACTATACTTATAAGTATTATTAATGATATTATAACTAAAGTATATAGAGTTAATTATTTCCGATTGAAAGTAATCAAAATATTGATAAAAATGTTATAATTAACCAAGTTAGTAAAATGTGCCTTTAGATAATAAAGATCAAGAGGAAATATATGAAATATATTTACCACCACACAGTCTATAAATGTCACATTTTCTTTCTTTGATAATATTGACTGATTTATACCAATTATGCAAATGAAACATACAGTATTTGTCTTTTTTGATTGGCTTATTTAACTAACCCAATGTTTTACATTTTTATTTTTGCTTTAGCATTGAAGCTAATGTTTTTTTGTAGATTCAATTTTAGACTATAAGCTACCCTGGGGATAAGAAAAGGATTTTATTCATTTTTTCCCTTCCTAATCTGATTCATGGTATAGTATACTTTTTTTTATTAAAGAAACACATCAAAGTTACTCAAAAATAATCCAGAAAGAATTATATTACTAGAGCATGAAAACATTATGTCAAGAAATAAGGGAACTACATATTCTAATAGTTCTTTTTTGCTATCAAAGCAATACTTTTCTCTTGGAAATTAAAAATATGGCCAGAACTGCTCAATTATACAATGATCTTGCCAAAAAATATTTTATCCTAATTTTTCTCTCAATAATTAAATTTTACTTAGCTATCTTTGCTATTTATAACATGTTGAAATTAACTTTATTTTCAAACCTGGGAAAAGACAAAAATCTTGGGAGCACCAGGCTAAATTTAGTTTTTGAGTTCCTATGACTGCTGCCAAGATAAATGATGAGTGAAATTTATATTCTTCCATCTCAGAAGTTCAGTCATACTTTCACTGGTCTTTATAAATATTAAGGTGCAATGTGTATTTAACCTTATTGCAAGTGCTCAACTGTGCTAATACTTGCAACATTTTTAGATTTATATATTTAGCTAAATATACAAAATGTAGGTCAATAGGAATAGTACAGTAGGTAAAGCACTTACCTAGCATGTAGCTGACCTATTTAATCCCTATGTGTTTTCCCAACATCACAGAGTGATACTTAAGTGCAGAGCTAGCAATAAGTCCTGAACATTGACTGCTCAGTGTAGCTCCAAACAAAATTAAATAGATTAAATATTTTGTTTGTTTGTTTGGGGCCACACCTGGTGATGCTCAGGGGCTACTCCTGGAATGTACTCAGAAATAACTCTTGGATTGGGGGACTATAAGGGACTCTAGAGATAGAGCCTGGATATCTTGGAGTATTGTATCACATATCTTGAACATCGTGGTTTTGTTCCTGATGGCAAACTGAGAACAAAGGTATATAATATATTAGAAAACTAGCATGAATTAAAAATAAACAGCAAAATCATACTCAATGACTTAGCACTTGTAGCAGGTGTCAGTGTTATTAAAATGCCTAATTCAATGATATCTGTGGAGAGAGACATTAGAACATACAAGCAGGCATAATCAAATGGAAAATTAATAATTTAAAATCTTGATTAAGACATTATTATAATGAGCACCACATTAGGAATACAATGGAATACATCACTATAATGTGAATATAGGGCATCCAAAATATATCTCCAAGAATCACTGTGAACAAAAACATTAAAAGATTATTATATACATCATAGGATATATATTAAGATATTAAAAGCATTCAAATAGTGAGCACTGTAGTGGGATTCCTTGTTTTCAAAACACATTCTACAACTGTTTCTATAAGTAATAACATCAGAACATTATTATAGACATCTGTAAATTGCATTTAGTTGAACACCTGCTTAATCTAAACAGCTATATCTATTGCTGCAGATTCTTCGAAGTATAACTAAGAATATAAGCTGCTGAAGATAAAACCAATGTAGTCTTGCTGCATTCTTACAATAGGCTGTGCAATGACCATTTTTCATTTCACTATAATGGTTCAAAACAGAGAATAAATTATATTCTTCAGGGTTGTCCTTAGAATTTATAGTGTTCTGTGACAAGTCAAGGTTTTCTAAAGAAAATTCAATGTAGGTTTGTTGTTTTTCATCTATTTGCCATCCTAGGAAAAGTGTTTCAGATATATTACAAGCACAGGTGGTATTTCCAAATTGCTTTTCATTTTAGAGAATCACACTGTGTATTGCAGTGGCTATAATAAACTGTATTATTATCATCTCTTAGTTTTTCTTTATTTGAAAATAATTTAAGGCAATCTTGCAACATTCATTTGTCTGTAGATCTCAAAAGGCAAAAACAAATGAGTAAAGATCTCAAATGTCCAAGTTTCTTGGTGTCAGATGAGGCATTGAACTGATATTTGAAATGGCTTTGAAAAAGGTGTAGCAATACTAGACTTATTAAAAGGCTTGTGTTTATGCTTCTTTCTTTGCTTGTTTCTCAAAAGATTCAAATCAAGAGACACAGTAGAGACAGGCATAGACACAAGAAGCTTAATGAGTCTATTTTCCTCTTTATGTCTTTTCTACTATCAGTTTTGTTCAAGTCCTGATGAAGACCCTCCATCAGGAATGATATTTCATGTGGATCTTATTGTTTGTACCTGCAAACTAATTTAAGATAAACATTTCCAATGATCATCTTAAAGTATTTTGGGTCAATATACCAGTGTTGTCCTGCTCACAAGACTTTTATAACTTTACCAA